>APFE030639129.1:232151-248708 GCA_000404065.3 Pinus taeda | reverse complement strand
GCAATAAACTGTCATGAAAATTTACTCTCATATGAATGACTAATAATTTTAACTCCAATAATTAATTATATAATTTAATGTGTTTTGATCTTCCATTAAAAAGTGCTTTAGATAATCAATCTTCTTATCATAATTTTAAAATTTTAAAATATTTTAATTTAAAAATTTAAATACTATTTTATAAAAAAAATTATACAAATTTATAAACAAACCATACAACCAAGTTAACTGAACCTTAGATCTTTAATCTTTTAGAGTTATAAAATAATACAAATAAAAATGTAAAATAAGCTTTTAAATATTTTGTATTTAAATTAAAGTGAATAAATTTTTTATAAAATAAAGTGAATACTGTTGAGATGCTTAAAATAAATTTCACTTAGTCAAGTTACTGAAGGAAGCATTGTTTTGTCATGGTATATTTTTAATGTCTTACATAACAATTAAAAGATTTTAGGTAAAATTGTCTGAAATCCTGATAAATTTTATTACCTTATTACAGACCCAATACAATACAATGGGACTATATTATCATAAAATAATCCAAACACAAACAATTAGCTTAACTCCTTTTCAAAAATCACAAATTCCATATATTATATTATATATATATATATAATATATATATATATATGTATGTATATATATATAACTTGATTTAGTCTCGCACATTGCAAACCAAACATAATCTAAATAAAATTTGATAACTCATCCAGTGTTGCGTTATGTTTCAATCAAATAATCGATCAAATTGAACCAAATAACCAAATATATGTCTCTGCGGCCTGCTACGTTGTTTACCCTCTGGCTGGTGATATGCTTTAATTGTGTATCAGTGAGTAGAGCATTGGCTTTTTGATGTAAAATATTTTCACATTAACTCTGCAGGTATGGGCTAATATCTGCTATCTGCTATGTTGGAAAATGAATTTGGGATTTCTTTGACCCCTATCTGTTGAGATATCAGGGTGATTAGCCCTGAGTACTAGAATCAAATCTGAAACTTAGATGAGAAACCTCTCTGAAATTCCTTAAGTAATGTTTCCCTTCACCAAAGTATTGAATCATTTGAATCACCATCTTTATGTTTATTGCAGTTTTTTTGGTATGCAAACCAAAAATTCTATTTAATCACCATCTTTATGTTTATTATAGTTTTTCTGTATCCAAACAAAAATTCCATTTAAGTGACTCTTACTTGAAATAACCTTTCACCAAAGTTTCTCAGCAACAAATGGTAGAAGTAAGCAGTGAACAAGAAAAGGAGTGCTCAATTGGAAGAGAATATCACTGTTTTACAGGTTCTTTCGATTAATTTACTAAAAGAATAGGTCAATTGTGGCTTTTAAATTTATTTATAATTTTGTAATAGGGTTATTCTTAATTAAATTTTTCTATGAACAATAATTATAAAATTATTCTCATTTAAAAATATTTCCAAAATAATCTATAAGGTGTAGATAAGATGATTTACATAAGATTTAGTCTCCCCGTCAAAAGTTCAACCCTCATGGGAAAGAGTCGGAAATTTAAGAGGTGTCCACCGAGGAGGGAACAATTTTAATAATAAACTTCTTAAGTTCAACCCTCATGGGAAAGAGTCGGAAATTTAAGAGGTGTCCACAGAGGAGGGAACAATTTTAATAATAAACTTCTTTAATCCAATATAAGGACCAGCCCCATCTAGACACCCAAAATAATGTTTAGATATTATTTTTTCTTTTACTAAACCATATTATGTGTCTAGATAATAGTTATACATTAGATTCTAAGTCATAGACCTTGCATTTGTGGATGATATCTATATGATATGATTCACATTAACATATAATCTCTACTATATTATAATTGTGAAACAATTAAATCTTAATATAACCAACATAGATACATTTTAAGAGGGATCGAATTTCTTTACTTATATACTTATTTTAGAGTGCAAAGACAATGTGTAAATAATATTTTTTGTATTTAGACAAAAGAATCTTATACTTAAAAAAAAATATAAAATAGAGAGACTACCTCAAATATTTTAACCATAAAAACTTATTTTTATCAATAGTTTTATATGACATATATTATAATTTAAACAATATATAAAATATTTTGCATAACATGTGCATTGGCTTCATTTTAAATGACACAATAAAATTAATTTTTGTTATTAACATAAGTTATTTAACATAGATCTTCAAATAAATTATCTAAATCATCTATTAAAACATTTTTTTAAATTTTAAGATTTAAACATCTTACTCACATATTTTTTTATTATTAATTACTTTACATGAGCCTCTAGGCTTAAAAAACTAGCCTCCGCTCAATAACCCACCTTGGATATTTTATTATATACAATATTAAAATATTTTCTTTTAACATAAATATTCAAATAGTTAATTTAAATCATGTGTTAAAATATTTTTGAAAAGTATAAGGTTTAACCATTTAAGATGTTTTCTTTAATTACTAATTACTTTACATGAAAGTACATTAGATGATATGGACAACTAATTAAACATGCATAACAAGTATTTTTTTTATTATTATTATAGCGGACATTTCTTTTCTATTTAGAGAATATTTTATTTTTATTTTAAGAGGGAAAAGTGTCAATTCCAAGTTGAGCAATTTTAAAGAAACTTATAAATTCCAACAATAAGTATAAATTCCGAATTGAGTACATACATACTTGCACATTGTTACTCATTACCTTCATACTAACTGTAAAATAAACCTCTACTCATTACCTTCACACTAAATGTAAAATAAGCCTCTCAACTTAATGATTAATTCTTACAAATATTATATTTAATTAGTTCTTACCAATATTATATTTGATTAGTTCTTACCAATATCATATTTGATTAATTAATTGCAATTGAAATTGAAATGATTATGGTGAAATCTGTAACGAAACTTCCACTTATTAGTTGTAATCATTCTTAACATTCCCTAAAAGTATCTAGAATTGACCGAGCATAAACACACATCCTACTAATAAAAAAATTCACCTAATATGGGGCTGACCCTCCCTAAATTAAAAAGGGAAAAAATCCAAAATAAACCAAATCAGTTATACATTAATACTAAGTAATAGGACTTGCATTTGAGCGTGATAATTATATGATATGATTCACACTAACCTACAATTTCCACTAAATTTTATTTTCAAAACAATTAATTCTTATTTCTTATCATAATGATTAATGATCTTACCAACCTAATGTTTGATTAATTAATTAATTGCAAATGAAATGATTGTTTTAACATCTCTCTAACAATATTTTCATTCAAATCATGACATTGGTGGGTTCACATTTTTGACATCTCAACTTCAATTTTATTTATCCGCATTGTTCTCTCTTTTGTAAATCAAGTCTTGATGATGAGTCTTGGTCTAGACGACTCCGAACGTCCAAAAAAAATATAGATTATCCAAATTTAAATTTTAAAAAACCGAAGCACAGAAATCTATCTTCAATCGAACCTTTTCATTGTTTAACTTTTCCCACGAATAGCTGATGCAAAACCCAGCTTCGATTGGAAGATAATGATTAGTGAATAGAAAGGCCTGAGGTTATATTGATCATGTCACGTTATGGGGGAGTTACAAAGGGTTGAGGTTGTGGTGCGGAAGATAATTATAGTTATAGAATTTTTATTGTTTTAGTTAAAATTGAGTTTAAGTAAATTTAAGTTTATATATCTAATCAATAAGAGCGAAAATTAAATTAATAATAAAAAAAATTTCCAAGTGTACGGAATATGTAATTAGCATAAAAATTTCTGTTTTGAGAATAAAATTTTCAAAAATCAACGTGTCTTCTGCCTCTCGATGCCACAACCATTCTGCTAACGAAGCAGAGAGTGGTTTGACTGGGTGTTCTACTACATGGGCCTGTCAATGATTTGGTTATCTATGATATAACGAGATACATCCTCGATGTCCCATGTTCAGACCCAATTTCTCATTTCGAAGATCTTCAGTATCATATTTTTATAGGCATCACAATTTTTTTGAAAAATATTTTTTTTTCTGAAAAACACAAAAAGAAAGTTCTGTCTAATTACTAGATGATTTGGAGTTTTTGGTTGGAATTTGTTTAAAAAAAATTGGTTAAATTTAATTTGTATAGTTTAAATTGAATTTTAATTACATGTATAAATTAAATTCTGCACTTCAAAATTTAAATTTTTTTTAAGGCATTTGAATTAAAAATTCACATGCAAAGTAGTGATTCCAATACATATCTAACAAATTAAACACAAAAAGCCAAAAAAAACAACAACCACCTGGAAAATCTTAAAAACAAATAACAAATATAATATAATTTTCTATAACATATTACATGCTTATGTATATTTAGATATTACTTTTATATATAGTATATCAAATTTTAGATTAAACAGTTCTTGTAAAATTAAACTATATTTTTTGTAAATAAGATTTCTCTTCCCAGAGCCCAGAAAATTTTGAACCTAGGTTATTATTATCACTTTTATGGCATATTTTACTTTCTTCCTTTTATATTTTATTTAGTAAAAAGTTTATAATGGTAACCAATAAACTTATAAAATAAAAAAATTATGGAGTTGAACCTGGTTATTATTATCACTTTTATGGCATATTTTACTTTCCTTTTATATTTTATTTAGTAAAAAGTTTATAATGGTAACCAATAAATTTATAAAATAAAAAAATTATGGAGTTGTCTTTAATGTAATTTTTTCGATTTTTTTGGTTTGTGTTATTTAAACTAGTGTTTTTACTGTATAGATGGATTCAGGGCTCTGGAAAAAACTGGTAGGGTACTTCAATTGCCCAGGATTACTTATCAAACTTGTGATTTCAATAAATTTCTGGAGGATTTTAGAGAAAATTGGCTAAAATTCCCAATTAAAAACTTCCAAAAAAATGACACTAAAAACAATTCAAATTTTAACGCAGTAAGCAAGCATACCAGCCCTCGAAAGAATTAAAAGTTAAAACAAAATAAAATGTATGAATGAACCATGGGGAGCTATTTCAAAAGGTACACAGACATTACAAGTATTCCTTAAATAAGAAACTGTGACAATTAGTTGCAAACTGTGACAATTAGTTGCAGTGAGCAGAGTAGATGAAAGAAATAAATTATTAATATTTTTTTAAAAATAAATAAAAAATGAAATAATGATCTATATTAGTTGGTTTAAAATTTTAATCAAATTCAAATTTTATTAATATGATTAATTCAAAAAATATTTATCTACTATATAAATCATAGAATTTCGAATCTAACCAATATTTTTTTTTATTTCAGTAAAAACTTACATTTTTTTAATTTCAGTAAAAAACTTCCACGCATTTAAATTAAATGAAAAAATAGAAATCTTGCTCAGCCAACTTACTTGACATCGCCAAAAAGTCATTGCAGGACGACTCCTCTGATTGTTGTTGCCATGCTGTCACCAATTCATCTACTCTCTGAGACGCTCTCCTGTCTGTTTCTTCTGCGAGACAGAAACTGGTTTGTTTGTCTACTTAAGAGCAAATTATCTGTGGAGACAATAAATGTGATAAAGTTTCTGTTACATGAGGAGGATAATGCCACGTGTAACGGAGGTGAGAGGCGGTAACCGTAACCCTTTAGTATTCTGTTAGCATCTCTGATACGCCGCCCTCGCCGGGTTTGTTCCGCCGAACTCGCAGGCGCACGTAACAAGTATACCGTGAAATTCGAACCAGCGGCCGTAACGAATCTATTTTCGAGAAGCCGTCGTCGAGTTTGTGTCGCCAAACTCGCAGGCGCACACGCCAAATGTAAATGTCCCATCAAATTCGAACCGCCGACCATATGAAGCTATACACAAGAACCCCTGAACAGAGGTTTTATGGTCTCTCACCAAGCAAACCTTAAGAAAATCGTGATAGTAAAATCAACAATATCATAAAACAAGAGTAATGTGAAGCAGCGCCTGCTAAGTAAAAAGTGATTGATATTTAAATTAAAATAAAAACCACAAAAATTAAAATTGCAGAATTACCTAAGAAATTGAATGACAATAAAAGTTTAAATAGAAAAATAAATTGATTTTCAAATATATTTATTTGGTTATTAGTCTTTCTCATGTGAGCCAATGTATTGTGGGAAAATGAGCCAATGTATTGTGGGAAAATTTGGTCTTACATGTTTTGTAGTTAAATCCTTGACAAGATTATGCGTGCATGGGAGTTGTTAAATTGAAAGAAATTAAAAATACATTTGTGTTGTTTCGTGCGAAACTTATATTTTAAAAAGAATAGAATTGTTGCTATCTTTAAGCTTTTTAATATTATTAGAAATTTTTTTAGATCTTCTTAATACCATTAGAAATTCTCTTAGATTTTTTAAAGATTAGGTTAACCCTAAAGACATGAAAGGAGTCTATTTAATTCCTTGCTAGTGTGGGATTCCTTACATTGGTGAAACTCAGTTAATCCATAAACCAAAGAATCCAAGAACATGCATCACACATTAGGCACAATCATTCTCATTCCTCAGCTTTAGTTGAAATGCAGTGAAATCTAAGCACGATGTCTACATTGAGGATTTTGAGGTCATCATCAGGGTTGATAATTTCTATCATAAGAAGCTAAGAGAAGCCATTGAGATTAAGAAGCATGCAACATGATGTCTGCATTGAGGATTCTGAGGTCATCGTCAGGTTTGATAATTTCTATCATAAGAAACTAAGAGAAGCCATTGAGATTCAGAAGTATGCGACATGATGTCTGCATTGACGATTCTCAGCTCATCGTTAGGGTTGATAATTTCTATCATAAGAAGCTAAGAGAAGCCATTGAGATTAAGAAGCATGCAAGCAATCTCAACAAGATAATGGTCGAAATTTTGGAAACTAAGAAGGAGCTCGATTCCTCCTGCCACAGGTCACAGACATTACTTCTTTGTATCTGCAGCCAGATTTCAAGACAGAGAAACAGAGCGAAGCAACCTCACCTTCCAGCTGGTTTTTCTCCCAAAAGGGTGTCCCTAAGGCATATCATGTGTATTATGTGTGTGTGAACTTATTTTGTCATTGTCTACTTTTCTACTTGATTTACCTTTACAGGCATGCACTGACTATAGTTAATTTTACAGATATAGAAATTAAATAAAATTGTAATTCTGTTGAATCTCAAATTTTTAATATAATATTATCAGATCTATTATGACGAACTGTCAAGTGGAATATCCATGGTAGTTGACGAATCATTTGGTATCAAAGCGGGTTTCTTTGGGTATCTTGTGGAGATTGAAGAGATCTATATCAACGAGGCCGAAAATTGTAAAACCTTAATCATGGGCAATGAATCTATAAACGAACCTCGTGATCGTGTAGAGGTGAGGTTTTCATGGCTCGAAGAACAAGTCGCGGATATAAACCACAATGTAGACCTCCTCATAGAGGCCCTAAGCAATAAGTTGGGGATATTTGGATAAGAAGGGGGTTAGAATGCAAAGGAAAAATCGGAAGGGGGATAGAGGCACATAACCAGCCAAAGAATGAACCTAGAAAAGATCAACCTAGTTTGAGTGTTGTGAAGCAATCCCTATTTAAAGTGGAAGAAAAATTAGATATCAATCCATACCATGGTGAGATTGACGCTCTAAAGATGAACCACTAGTTGCAGTAACTGGAAGTTTATTTCAGTGTCCATCAAATCGAGGAAGGGCATAAGATTTCATTCGCGTGGCTGAAATTGGAGGACCATGCATTGACTTGGTGGGAGAGCCTCACAGAAACCTTGAGGTTGGAGGGAAAACCTCTAGTGACTAAGTGGGAGGATTTCAAAACCCTCATTAAATCACGGTTTTATCCCATTAGGTATGTGGAAGATGAGTGCATCTAGTGGCATTACTTCAGGCAAAAGTCGGGTCAAAATATGCAAGAATACACCACAAAATTAAGAAGGATGGCTATAATGCTAGGTATCTCTCCAAAGAACCTAGATGTACTCCTCAAGTATTTAGGGGGTCTGCACCGCCATCTGTGTGAGCAAGTGATGATGTTCAAGACAAAAATAGTGGATGAGGCTTGTGTACAGGCACAGTACCTAGAGAACATAGGCCTAAAAAGAGTGCAATCAAGTGGATCGAAGAAAAAGGAGCAACAAGACACTTCTAAGGATGGGAAGGAGAAGCAAAAAGAGGGGAAAGATAAAAATACAGTAGCCATAGCACGCCAGTGCCAAGATCCTAGCAACCATTGGAGCCACTGCAACATTGATGGCCATACAAAGGAGAATTGCTAGAAGTTGCATCGAGAGCTAAACTCAAAAAACAAGAAGAAATATAATAAGAAGAAGAATCTCATGGCCATTGATTCAAGCAACCAAGTTGAAAGCAAATCAAATGTGGATGAGAAGATCATTTGTACATCAGTGCATAAGGAGGTCAATTTGAGTAGCCTTCAGCAATAGGTAGAGAAAGAAATGACCAAACTCTTCCATGTAAAGATATAGGTCAAGAAGACGAAGATTGATGCTTTGTTTGAATTAGGATCGTAGGAAAATCTCATTGAAGCAGATCTAGTCAAGAAGTTGGGGATGGAATTTTGTGATCATCCAAATCCATATCCACCGGGATGTGTGCATAAGGATGCAGAGATGAAGGTAACAAAATAGTGTAAAATTAGATTTGCTATTAGTGTTGATTTTTTTGATGAAGTAGATCTAGATGTGGTTCCCCTTGATGTATGTGGAGTTGTGTTTAGGAGTCCATACATGTACATACGTGATGCAATATTCCTAAGGAGAGCTAACCAGTACTGGCTCATCAAGGATGGAAAACAATTCATCATGAACACGCACAAAGGCAAGTCAAAAATTTCACTAGTAAGTGCCAACCAAGCCAAGAAATTGATCAGTTCTAGCAAGAACTATGTTTTATTGTTTGCAAGAGAAAATCAGTCTATAGAGGAGTCAATAAGAGGTAAGGCATCCCTAGAGCAGTGTACTAAGAAACAAAAAGAATAATTGGAGGAGTTGTTACACGCATATAAGGACGTGTTTTGAGAGACTAAAGGGCTACCCACTAAGACATAACTGGAGCATGAGATCCATCTATTTCTTGAATTCCCATTGCCAAATATTGGGTTGTATAGGTAGTTTATTATAGAAGCAAGTGAGGTGAAGAAACAGTTGTAGCAGCTATTGGAACAGGGTGTCATTCATCTAAGTACATCACCATGTGGGTCAACCATCATTATTGTGCCAAAGAAGTATGGGACTTGGTGCGTGTGTATAGATTATAGGGCGTTGAATAAAATCTTGCTCAAGAATAGATACCCGCTCCCCAAGAGAGATGATCTACTAGATTAGTTGTAGCAAGGAAAATATTTCACCAAGATACACTTGAAGTCTCGATATCACCAAGTTCAAGTCAAAGAAGGAGATACATGGAAGAGTGCCTTCAAAACCAAGCAAGGTTTGTATGAGTAGTTAGTTATGCAATTTGGCATATGTAATGCACCAACTACATGTATGAGATTAATTAATGATGTATTGTGCCCTTTTATATATTCATTTGTTATTGTCTATTTGGATGATATATTGGTATAAAGTGTTATCTGGGAGGAGAATATTTCACATTTGACGTAGGTGCTAGAAACATTGAAGAAGCACCAGTTGCTAGAAAATATCAAGAAGTGTGAGTTTACGCAGTAGTCCTTAGTGTATTTGGGATATGTGATTGGTGGAGGAGAATTGAAGATAAATCCTTCCAATATGGAGGCCATCATGAAATGGTTGGTGCCTACTAATGTTACCGAGATTCGGAGTTTCATTGAAGAAACAGAGTACATGAGGAAATTCATAGCCTCATTTTCAGCAGTAGAAACACTACTCCATGCCATAACAACAAGTGGAAAGAGTTTCCACTGGGGAAAAGGGTAGCAGAAGGCTTTCGATGAGTTAAAGAAGAAGATTAGCGAAGCACCTGTTTTTGCATTAACAAACTTGCAACGAACCTTTGAAGTGGAGACAGATGCGAGTGGGTATGCTATGGGAGATGTAAGGAGGAAGGCTCATTTTCTACCATTCTAAAGTATTTCATGGGGCAATTCTTAACTACCCTACCTACTATAAGGAGATCTATTCCATGATGCAAGTTGTGAAGAAGTGGAAGCACTATCTGATGGGAAATGATACCATAATCCACACAGATCACCAACCGTTATAGTATGTATAGGCCTAGAATGAGATACAACAGACTAGGCATTACAAGCGGATGGGGTTTTTACAACAGTTTCATTTGGTGATCAAGTGTAAGAAAGGCAACACAGACAAGTTGGCCAAGATACTTTCAAGGCCACCCACATCAAAGATTACAACTTTGGGGACTCTTATGCATATGGATCCATTCGCCCATGATGCATATAGAGAGGCATATTCAGAAGATGAGGACTTCAAGGAGGTGTATCAGCAGTCGTAGATTCAGATTCATGTGCACGATGGTGAAAACACCATTGACTACCATCTCCAGGATGGCTTACTCTACATGTTGGATAAGATATGTGTTCCTAAAGGTAAGCATTTGTAATAGATTGGAGAGGCTCACACCTCCAAGATTGCAGGGCACTTTGATGTAGGGAAGACCATGGCTAACTTGCAAAGGTATGTGTGTTGGGCCAAGATGCAAGAACAAGTAGCTAGGTTCATAAGAGGATGCATGATTGGTTGTACTAGAAAGCCTAGCAACATGAAACAGGGTTTGTATCATCCCTTGCCTGTACCTACTCATCCTTGGGAAAGAATTTCCATGGACTTTGTGGGAGGTTTACTGCCAACCAGGAAGGGACATGACTACATGTTCGTGGTAGTTGATAGGTTCAACAAGATGTGTGTTCTGATGCCCTGTAAAAAGGCAATCAACAGACAAGAAGTAGAAAGATTGTTCTTTGGACAGGAATGGGTACACTTTGGGATACCAGGGAGAATCATTTCAGATAGGGATACCATATTTCTCAGTGCACTGTAGACTACGTTGTTGGAGAATATGGACACGAAGTTGAAGAGATCTACAACATTCCATCCGCAGATAGATGGGTAGAGAGAAGTAGTCAACAAGAGTTTGGTGCAGCTTCTGAGTTGCTACAACGAGAAGCATCCGAAGACCTGGGATGAAATTATTGTATATATACAACATTATTATAATATAATGGTCCACACTTCTATAGGAAAGTCCTCATTTGAAACTTGTTTTGGATATTTTACACCTTCACCTTCGGATATTGCATATGGGCAACAAATAAGAGTGAAGGAACAATGTACAAGAGATGCTTTGAGGGATGAAAATTTTGTAGAGAAGGTAAGGCAGATCCATCTACATGTACAGGAAACATTGTAGAAGTCACATGTGATGTATGAGGCCAGGCATGATCAGCACATAATAGAGAAATCATTCAAGGTGGGAGACAAAGTATGGCTACAGTTGAACAATGAGAGGTTGCAGGGGCCTGGTAAGAAAATCAAGGCTCTAAGTTATGTTCCCTTTGAGACACTAGAAAAGGTGGGTGATAATTCCTATCGACTTAGTTTACCACCATATATGTGCATTTACTCATTTGTAAATGTGGAGAATTTGAAACTCTATGAGCCTTCCATGCTAGATCAGGAAGAGGAACAAGTGCTACCTTCTATGGAGGATTGGCACCAAACGCTCATGAAGAGTTTATAGAAGATAAATTTTTGCAGAAGAGGTCTAGAACTACAAGACAAGGGGAACAAGACCTTTGGCACATTGGGTTGAAGGGACAACTTCCAGGTAAAGCTAAATGGTATACCATAGAGATGGTGGAGGAAATATTTCCTCACCTCATTCAGTAAGACATTTTTGGGACCAAAAGCCTCCAAAATGGGGAGATGTGATCCAAATTGGAACATTATATTTTATTTCATCCATATCCATGCATTTGGAGTGAAAAACGTGGAGAAATCAGTTCATGGGATCATTTTTACCGGCGGGACCTAGTTTGGAAAAATGAAGTCTGAAACAATCCATGAGCATTTTGAGGTATCAAATGACATTTTTCAGGGGTAAAAAGTTATTGCTTATACATAGCACTTTTTCATGCTATTCTACACACACTGAGCTTTCCAACGTAAGAATCGTGTCAATTGAAATCAATATGCAAATGTTATGTCGCTCAGAAGTTGACCTTCCCATTTTCACACCTATAGTTTGGGAGGATGCCATGTCAACCCCCATTATTCATGGAAAGTGGGCTAGCCACGTGTTTGTTATGTAAAATGCTTTATAAGAGTCCATTTTTAACTCTAGGTAAGAGTTGATGTAGTCAAACTTAACCACTAGTAGGCTATCGGTTTGTGTTATAACCGGGCCACTAGGAGGAAGAGGAATTCCATTCTTTCGAGAACATTTTGTTCCATAGTTGAGCAAAGATAGCCAAAAGAGATAGGAGGTAGAGAACGTAGAAATGATTTGTGCACTATAGCAGCCCACGGGCCACAAACATTACTTCTTTGTATCTACAACCATATTTCCAGACAAAGAACGAGAGTGAAGCAGCCTCACCTTCCAGATGGGTTTTCTCCCAAAAGGGTTTCCAAGAGAGCATATCTTGTGTATTATGTGTGTGTGAGCTTTTTTTTTCGTTCTCCAATTTTATTCTTTATTTACCTTTACATTCAATAACTACATTAAATTTTACAGATCTAGAAATTAAATAAAATTGCAATAATGTAGAATCTCAAATTTTAAATATAATATTAGCAGATATGTTGTGACAAACTGTCTAGTGGAATATCCACGGAAGTTTATGGATCACTTGATTCGAATGGAAAGTGGCATCCACCCATGCTATTTTCCCATGGTATCCACTCATGATATTGCGACTCAAAAGGGTTATAAATATCATGCCTCACTTTGTAAACTAATAGATTTGTTCACCACAATGTCAACGTAATTGTTTTCCTTTATAATAATAAAGAGTTTCTTTATGTGTTTTCCTCTTCTCTCTTAATTTTCAAATTTCTAAATCTTGGCCCCCAGGATCTAGATCATTCTATTACAACAGGTTATGACTCCATAGTTTTATAAGGGTTTCCAGAGTGAATATTTTCTCATTGTGATGCATTTCTACTTGCACATTCATGTGACAACCCTGGTTCAAAAGTTCATGTAATAAAGTTAATAAAATGAAAATAAGACCAAGGTCATGGGACACATATTCCAAGCTGAATAGTGGGAAAAACATCCTAATGGGTGTTCATTCGGTTATTATGGCTACGAGAAAATTGGCAAAGGCATTCGCAAAGGAATTCGAAAAGGAAAGATGCATTAATTGATATTTATTTATGAAAATAAAGGAGAATAGGAGAAAATGAAGGTGAAATATCATATATTGCATGTGAAGAAATTGAAGGAAAATAGAGGAAAATGAAGAAAATAGAGGCCTCAATGATAAAATGGCTTCTAAAGATCAATTCACATACTATTTTTAGTTCAATTTTGTAGCTATCTCTCTATTATCTCTCTCTCTCTCATACTCTTGCAAACGTAGAGCATTCCTGGAGTACTCTAGAATTGGAGAAAAGAAGGAAAAGAAAGGACAAACATGTAAAGAGAAGAAAACGTCAATCAAGGAAGAGTTGGATCAAGTGGCTACAACGCGATTACCTGCATGTATCGAGTTGCATGGATGATTTCCTTGCTAGTTCTGGAATGTATGGTACATGCATGTGTGCATTTGGTTCTCATGTTGTCATTGGCATGGGTTTTTCCCAGTGTGATAGTGGTTTTCAGCATTGCCTTGGCATTTTCAAAAAGCCATCATGTGACGGGGTTCTTTTACTTGGTTGAGCTAGATTGTCAGATGGTTTTGAAACTGAGTGAGGTGGTCTCAAGAAAATTCCCAAAAGCCTAGGAATCCGTTCACTAGTAAATGGTGGGATACGCAGTAAAGCCTAAGGGTGGAGATAGGAAAATTCCTCACAGTTTAGGTTGAGAGATCTGAAGGAATCCATGCTTGTTTAGGGTCTAGTGATCCCTTAATCGATATATGGAGGAGTTGCAGTAAATATTGGTAGTGTATGTTTATTGTTTGGGCCTAGGTATCCCTTGAACGTTAATGAGAAGATACACAATAAATATTGGTTGTATATATGTGGTTTTTAGGCCTACGAATCCCTTGACTAGTAATGGTGGGATACACGATAAAGAATGGGGAAGCCCAAGTTGGTTATGTTGTGAGCCCCACATTCATTCTTGGAATATGGAATACGGGTGATTTTCTAAAAGAAATATTTAGTTCAGCCCAATCTATGGTCAAGTGGTACGTGGAAGTCCCTGACTTCGTTAGATTTGGATCGGTTAATAAGAGCTCTTTTCCTCTTGTATTTTATGAGTAAATGTTCTTTTTATTATGTGGCTTTAATGGTTATTCTATTATTGATATTCCTCTAGTTATATGTTGGATATAAGCATGGTTTATTATAGACTTAAGTCATGCCTTTCATCATGTTTTGGTTAGTAGATGAAATGTTAATGAATGCATGACCTGATAGATTATATTACAGCTATTATGAGAGGGCACCAATCCTTCTTGAAAATTCTTAGATAATTATGAGACCCCTATGTTCAGATGTATATTTATGACTCATAGATTTCATGTTCATCAAGTGTTTGGCATAATGTCTGTCATGGTTATACTGGCTTAGGTTGAGTCATTGATCACTTTTTTTTAAGGCTTTGTCTTGGTGTCATTTATTTTCTTGGAAATTTTCATCAAGTTCTAGGCAATGGCTTGGAGTCTAGCCCTGAAAAGGTGGCACACATTTTGTGGTAGCATACGGAGAAATAGCTGAAAAAAGATTGTATTCTCTCCTTTGCAGCCTTATGGTAGCGATAGGAGGCCTACAGTCACCTGGATGCAAACTTTTGCATGTGAGTAGGAGTTTTGTTAGTGAAAAAACAATATGACTCAGGGTTTGGGCACGTGAGGGGAGGTATAGATCTTGTGCATCCTGTAGCTCTTGAGGAAGGTCAATAAGGTTTTGGTTTACTGATTCCACTTCCTTAAGGTGATCTAGGAGGTTTATTCATATCATAGTAACTCTTCGTCACATATTTACCTCGATGGACTAGTAAGCTTAGGTAAGTGTGGGAGGAGGGCATTACTGACTAGTATCATAGCATGGTTCAACAATTGGACTGGATGGGCGGAATGTATTTTTCATGAATGAATGAAGGTTGTATATGTGTTTCTTATGTATGCATGGTCGTGGTAATTTTTACAATTTTGTTGTTATGTGGAATTTGATGATGTTGTTGTTGGGATTTCTTTGTCATGAATGCATGTCAGTTGTATATGCATTTGTTATGCATGTCAGTGTCGATATGTTGTTATGCATGCATTTTTATGGGTATGGTTGTCATGGATAAGGTCATTGTATGAAATTTATGTCATCATGATACTTTTGGTATGTTATGATGCTAATATGTTGGTTGAGATGAAGTAGGAGAAGTAGATTATCAAAGCAAGGTTGTAGCACTAGACCTCGAGGTCAGAGAAGATCATCATACATGTTTGTATGTTGGGCATGCAGGTATGTAGGCTAATGGTTGTTATATGAATTATGGTTATGTATATTCCTTTAATTCTATTGATTTTATGGTTACGTACATGATAGATGCTAGTTAATGAGTGTGGCCATATGCATATGTGTTGAATAGTCATGCATGGTAGTTAACTTGTTGTATATGCATTTCAATCATAAAAATGATGATTATGGTCATTTCATTTAAGATCTTGATGTTATTATGTATCATTCTAATATGGATCATCCTATGAAGATGGTCATGGTTATGATATTCAGGTATGAGTCGATATTTTTTGATGTTGTGTCATACTAATATTGACTAAGTTGTGTAGATGTGATAGCCTCCCCTGAGATACATTGAGGTATGAGTTTGATTGCATCATCTATTTGGTTTAGTTAACATTGTATGTTTATAGTTTGTTTGAATGTTTGATCAATCACATGATACAAGTATGTGTCTATAAGACTGCATGAAGGAATGATCTTGTTTGAGATGGTTGTATTAACACACCATGTGCTGAGACATCTAATATGCACTTAAGTGTAAGCGGGTTCTAGTCGTATTATTATGACTAATGAAGATGAGTTGATTGTTGGTTATGACATGGATGTTATTCTTGGTAAAGGATGATTTCAGATTATTAGATATGATGTCCTTATTTTTGGAACATGTGTGAACAGTTACACGGAAACATGCCTGGTATTTGTATGATAAGGCAACAATTAATTTTTTTTATGTAACTAACAGTTGAGTGATGTGATAGCACATAGTAAGACTGAATTACAGCAAGGTAAAAAGGTAAAAGAAAGGAATTGGGTGAGAAGTCCTTTGGCTATGTTTGGAAACCATAATTCGAAATGAATAAATGCTTTGTGTTAGTGTCGGTCTTGAGCCCTCCATCAGTGATCAAAAGCTCTTTGCATATGCATAGGTAGGTGTCTCATCAGCATCAGTTTTGCATCCCGTTAGGCATGCC
>APFE030639129.1:203388-219763 GCA_000404065.3 Pinus taeda | reverse complement strand
ATTGAAAAATCCACTGAGTTTGACCCGAGAGAGCCTTCTCATACCTCGTAGGGCTAGCTACGAGGTGAAATGGTTTGATGTAGCTTTGAGATTTGTCTATCTCAGCCTAGGTGAAATCTCAAGTGCTAACACTTTGCATACAGAAAGTCTTCTTAACCTTGATTTCATTTGACATTATGTGGATATGTGTTATAGCCATGAACATGTATTTGATAGATATATTAAGTTGGTTTGCAATTACGATTGTATCCTTCACTGGAATTGGAGTCCCTTGAGAAAAGATATGTGGGCATGCTCAATTACAAGGAAGTGTTCTTGGCACAACAAGGTAAGGTAACTAGTGTATTGTTATATTTATTTATACACTGACATTTATGTGTTTATGCAAGTATGATGCAGGGATTGCATGGAAAAAGAGATTACCATGAAATATTGAAGAAGACTCAAGTTGAATCTCCCTTGGAGACGTTGGGAACCCATGGGATTGAGTCATGGTGTTTGATGGGACTTTTGTGCCTTCAATATTTTGTGATTTGTTTGAGATTGATTTATGGGTTTTTATTACATCTGGTGGAAGGCCTTGCCACATTTTTGTGGTATCATGTTGTGATTGGTGTTTCATGGTTTTATTCTTTTTTTTTTTTTAATTCTTACCTTTCATGTTTTGAGGGTCTTGGGAATTGGTTTGGGAAAGATGAAAGTTAATGGGGCTTGAGGAGAGCTAAATGAAACCTAGCAAGTAATGTAAGACACAAATTATTCTTGGTGCATGAGTAAGGGAAACTAAAGGTAAGGGTATGACAACCAATTGAGTTAGTTGGGTCCATTAGGATAATGGATGATGGCAAGATAGTCATAAGAAAGGTAACAAGAAATGTGAAGTAAATGGATTTGAGGCATCAGATGCCTTGGCTAAGTTGGGAAATGTTGTTCTCAATGTTATGGATGGATAAAGGTAGTTATCTTAACTTATATCTTACGATATACGGTAATTATGTTGTGATCATGATTATGTTGATGATTACATATATTTTTGTGTGTGTGTGCATGTGTGTATCTGTGTGTGTGTGTGTGTGTCATTGTCTGATAGGGTCATTAGGAATCATGATTGTTTTATGATAATGTTTGTATGTATGTATGTTGTTGTTTGATAGGGTTTCCAAGGATCATTGTTGTGGAGGAATGATTTCTTATGCAATTAAATGGCATGAAGAGGTTCTTGGTCTTATGAGGAATCGAGTGGGAAAAGTAGCCCTAATAGATATATGAGGTCATGTATCATATGGATATTATTTGATATCATGTGATTATACTATGCCTATGTTTATGCTATGCCAAGTAATGTTGAGGGATACATTAGCGCAATGAAAGTAGTGTGATCCATGACATGCTGGGACAAGCATGTATAAGACACTAGAAGCAAAGTTTCTTGGTAATGACAATGTGATTTTTGGATGTGCAATACTAATATTGTGTATATGTTGTACATATTGTACTTGTGATGTTGTGTACATGTTGTTTATGCAGTGTTGGTGTCAGATGGTGTTGTGTGCATCTTGTATATGCGGTGCTATGTACATATGGTGTTATGTGCATGTTGGATTTCTGGTGTTTTATACATATGGTGTTGTGCGCATGTTGGGTATGTTGCGTTGTGTACATATGGTGCTTTCTGCATGTTGCATATTCATTGTTGTGTACATATGGCATGGTGTGCATGTTGTACATATGGTGCTATGTACATGTGGTGTTGTGTGCATGATTTTACATGTCATGTTGTGTACATGTGGTTTTGCATACATGTCATGCAAGTGGTGTTGTACACATGTGGTTTCCAGTACACCTTATGCAAGTGGTGATGTGTACATGTTGTGTTGTGTACAAGTTGTGTAAGTGGTGTTGTGTACATGTGGTTCTTTGTACACATTGTGTAGGTGGTAATTTTTTGAATCGGACTTATGCAAGAACATGATAGAATGAAGATATAAACATAAACATAGAGATGCAACAAAAATAAAACTTCATTTCATTAATATCAAAGAACTGAAATATGCTTACATACAGAATGGAAATAAACTAGCTCAAGCAATGGTAACTTATTTGTGAGAAGAGATGTGGCGACTACATGAATCTGAACTATGTTACAATGAGGCTCAAGGGCCTTTTTATTATTGAACAACAAGAGAAAAACCAAAACAACCAAAACCCTAACCCTAGGATATGGAATGCCAAGAATTTGTGGGCCCCATTGGGGTTAGTTGGGTAGCTAACTTCCCAAGTTCGCAACATGGTCATATTATCTCTGTTTGTCGCGTATGATACCTCATTGGAAATATTTCTCTGGGTACTACAATAGTTTCCACATGCCTTTGAATATGACTATGGGCCTGATGTGGACCTCAAAAAAATGTCATTTAGGGGGTCAAAACTGCCCTAGAAGTTCGAGACTCGAAAAAATGCTAAAAATACTAAATGTTGCTATAAATAAGGAAACTGATGAAACTGACTAGAGTTTTATATGGATAGGTGAGTTGCCACCAATATCCATCTATATAATTCATCTCTCCTTAGGAAGCCATGGTCCCCATTATGTGTAGAGCCTCCATGAGATGAGGAAATTTCTGTTGAACTTGGTCCCTGCTAAACCACTTTCCCTCATGAAGGAGTTGGCCTGCTTTAATAACTTAATATAGTTGGATCCTCTATTGGTGAGTCTTCTTGATATACATGTACAAGGTCTGATAAGTTGTAGCATGTTCCATGAAGTTTGGGTTTAACTTCATTGGTGTGAGTTACTCTGCAATATCGAATGTGTCCAGTAATGGTGGAAATTATAGCCAAAGGCGATGCACATTGAATACTAGGTGTAGGCCAAGGAAAAACACAATGTTGAGCTTGGAGGCATTGTCACCTATAGCCTTTGCAATGGTGTATGGCCCATATCGAAGCAAGAAAAGCTTCTGGTGGGGCCCAGTGAGGCGCTCCTTCTCCAAATGTAGCCAAACTTTGTCACCCACTCGAACTTGTGTGGCACCCAATGTTGATCATCTCACTACTTAGACTTAGAATTAGCTATGTCCAATATGTCATGGACCTGCTGGCAGATGTACTGAATGTACTCAATGAAGTTATTAGCCTTGTCAGCTTCGAACTGGACACGAGACGAATCTTCTTGAGTAGCTGCAAATGGTATGGCCACATCAATGGGAAATAGTGGTTGGAATCCCAATCCCACCTGAAAGGGATGTGGCCATTTGAGCTATTGAGAGCTCTATTGCAGTTGTGGTGGATGTAGGGGAGAATTTCATCCCATGTGTGTGGATGCTTCAAGTTGTACATGCACAGAATGTGTACGATCATCCTATTGACAACCTTTGTTTGGCAACCAATTTGGTGGTGGAAATCCACGGACTTAGTGAGCTTGGTATCTAGCATCGACCAAAGAATTGACCAAAATGTACTTACGAACCTATTGTCCTAATATGAGATAATGGACCATGGGATCCAAAAGTGTACCCGCACTTGTTCATGGAAGATCTTAATAGTGGCTTTGTTGTTATACTCTTCTTGTAAGTTACCAGAATGGGCATCTTAAAGAATCTATTGACGACCATGAAAACATAGTCATTGTCATGCTTAGTAGAAGGAAGGATCGACATGTAATCTAAGGAGATGGATTCCCAAGGTCGACTAGGATTAGGCGGAGGAGTATATATTCCTTTATTCTTGATGGTCGGTTTGGTAATGGTGTAGGAAGTGAAGGATCTGATGTACTTCCCAAGATCATGTCAAAGGTTTGGCCAATAAAAATACTTTTGCAGTACTAGAACTATTTTATCTACCCTGAAACATTCATCGACCCGACTGTAATGCACCTCTGAAATCATCTTGGCATGCTCACTTAAAGGAACACAGAGGTGTCCTAGGTGGCATAATAGTGCATCCTAGAGGTGATAATTTGGAATTTGTTTGCCTTTCAGGAGAATCTAGTATGTGCTACCAAATTTTGTATTTATTTTGTAAAGAGTTGGCCACCCCAAACTCTCATGCCGACAAGAGTCGAGCACAGTGTTCAGCGCCATGACCAACAATCTGAAAAATTGTTGGTGTTTCCGTTCTTGTACTTAATGTTCAAATGGAACTACTGTGGGTATGTTTACCATTTCTAATGGAAATCATTCTAGAACTTCCCTTGTGCCTGCATGAATTGCAGGGGTCGGTGGTCGGCATGGATGATTGTTTTCTTCCCCATAATGTAATTCTTCTATTGTCAACATACCTACATAATGGAATAGATATCTTTGTCATAGATCGGATACTTTTGGACTTTGTCTAAAATTGTCTCACTATAATATGCCAATGTATTCCCATGTTGAGTAATAATTGCACCAATCAGATAGTCATAGTCATATGTCTCAATCTCAGATGGTTTTTGCAAGTCAGGTAATGTGAGCATTGGTGCATAGATGAGGTGATGCTTCAAGTCAATGAATGCCTTTTGTTGCGATTGAGACCAAAAGAAATTGGCTTTCACTCCTCCCTTGGTGACTTGACTCAGCCAAGTGATATAAGAGAATACCAACACAAACCTATGGCAGAAGTTGGCAAGACCTGGAAAATTGTGAAGCTCTGTTAGATTGGTTGCAGCTCGCCAATCCTAAATTACTTGCATCTTCACTGTGTCCACATTCATACCACAATTACCAATGATGTACCCCATATATTGAACCTAGGTCATACCAAAAGTACATTTCTCCAAATTGTCACACAACTTGTGTTGGTGCAGGGTTTGGAAGACCTGTCGAATATCGTGGAGGTTTTATTCCTAACTCTAGCTGAAGATCAGGATGTCATCCCAATACACCATCACGAATTATTTGGTGAAGGGTCACAATATATCATCCATCAACCCCATGAAGGTTGTGGGGGCATTCGTCAACCCAAAAGGAATGACAAACCATTTGAAAAGACCCTACCTGGATTTGAAGGCAATCTTCCACACATTGGAGGGTTCGATTGGTACCTAGTAATAGCCAGATTTGAAGTCAATATTGATAAAATACTTTTCCCCTTTGAGCTAGTATAGAAGGTCATTAACCCATGGGATCAGATACCTATTACAGACAGTGATCTTTTTTAGTGCATGATAGTCAATATGGAGTCTCCAAGTCCCATCCTTATTCTATAGAAACACAATCAAGATCCCACACTATGATGAACTTGGCCTGATGTGCCCTTTCTGCAATAACTCCTGAATTTCCCTTTTGATTTCATCATTCTTTAGAATAGAGCAATGATAGATCAGTCCATCAGGTAGAGGCACACCTAGGATAATATCATGGAGTGCTTGACCTGACAGTGTATAGGTACCCTTGTGGGTGAGGTGAAGATATCCCTGTACTCGTCTACAACCTTGTCCATCCATTGTCGCTGCGCAGGGGAGCCCTGTTTGGAAGTCATGGCAATAATCTTCTCCTTGCCCTGAGGATGAATCATAAGGAAAACAAATTTCCTGGTTTTGGAAATGAGCTTACTGTGTTGCTTTGTAGTGATCAAAGAGATGGTGCTAGGCAATGCTACCTTCAGCATCCTGTATAAATATTTCCCAAAATAATAATAATTGTGTGAGGCCTAGAATCATACACAACATGTCGCTTACACAAGTATGGTTGGCCTAATAATGCATCACAAATTTCAAGAGGAGCAACATCACACAGTACCTCATCTATGAAGATCTTGATGTTGTAGGGAAGTTGAAATGGATGGCTGACACGAAGATCTCATCCTTGGTGAAGCCACCCGATGATGTATGGTTGTAGATGTGTTGTGGTCAGTAGGCCCAATCATTTCACAACCTCTATTTAAATGAGGTTCTTTTGGCTCCTGTTTTCGACAATTAACTACAACAGAGAAACGTTCGCCGATATCTGGGAATGGAAGAGGCGGTCGCCCTCTTTTGAAGCTTTAGGCTCATCATTCTAGATCTTGGTGGTGGCAACAGTGGCACTAGGCTTCGCATGAATAATATGTTGCCCTTTCTCATTCCCCTTGTTAGGTTCTAACTCAGAGTCAGAAAATGCATCTGATTCGGAAGCCTTCAGCACGACCACTGGTGACTACATGGCTCGACACTCACTTGTGTTGTGAGTGGGGCTATTATGGAACTCGCACCATTTTCCCATGTCCTTGTTTGTGTCCATGGTGTTTGTTTTCGCTTGCGGCTTCGACAGGTTGTCCTGGGCCGCCTTGCCTTGGATGTAGATTTTTACTTTAGATTCAAAAGCTTATGTGATATGCTAAAACACAAGACAATAATCTACTCTACTCTTTAGCTGAAACCAAAATTGATCAATGAAAATAATAAGGGGAAAAGCAAGAATATCAATTGCACATAACACAAATTTTTCTAGGAAAGTGACTGCTAAAAACCCCAACTATCTCTATTGCAATAACTAGAATATCTGAGAATAAAATCCAATGCTTTTTTAACCCAAACAATTTCTGCACTAGTGCAATATGCCTCTCTGCTTCAAAAACAAGCTCAAGCCAACGCTTATCCAGTTATGTTGTCATCAAAGCCCCTGCTTCCTTGCACAATTCAATAGGGAATCAGTCCATATTTAATTGGGAAATTTTGTACTCATAACTGAACAATCCATCTGTTGAGAGATATAATAGGTGTATTAATTCTCCTACATCTATATGTCAAAACGGGCTCGTAAACACGATTTGTATTGCACTTTCTATATTTAGTTCTTGGTCAGAGCTTTAATGTTTTGTTTATAATGATCAGCTAAGTAATAGAACACAAAAATGCTTGTAAAAACAAAACTCAAAATGAAATTAATCCATCTTTCTAACACAGGCAGAATCAATAATCAAATTCAACCTAAAGACTTTGAAATCTCTATAAACTTAACATATTCTGTTCTTGAACTAGAATTTGAACTCAAATGAGGACTTAACTCTTTACCACATATTCGATTTTGACAGACTATGAAAGTGAATTCATAATCAAACGAACTCCACACATCAACTTAGTATTTGAAATTCAAACCCTACTTTCTGGCTTTTACAATTTACACTAGAGAGAATTGAAAAATCTAATCCACTTGCAATGGTAATTCAATTTTAACCTAAGCAATCAATCTTGCATTCAATAACTATTCTTTGATTCAAACCCTAGAATGAGAAAGGCTTCACATTAATTCCATTGTCTTCACAACAAGTAAAAGATTTGTATGTTAGGAGCTAGTTTGAATGCCCTGTCTCATATACTCAACAAAGCAACTTGATATCTCACACTTAACTAATCTACATACATATTATCTAATCTGTAATAACCTTGGGAACAAGGTCAAATATCAAACCTTAATTCTATCTTCAAGAATGAAAATAAAATGAGACAACTATGAATTTCTATAGAACACACAAAATTGTACTTAAGAAGCTATCCTACAGTTTCATGAATCAAATCTCAAACTAAACTCAATCAAACCTTCTTCAACTCTCAACAAACCAACACTTTGTCTTCTTAATGAAAGAAATAGATCACACAGTTGATTGCAACCTTACCTCAAAATTGAATCAGGCACACATTATACGAACACAATGTTGATGGGAATTACCTCAAGCTAGAACTTACAATTTTGACCAAGAGTATTTAGATTTTTCAAATTCTAGGCTACAATATGCACTCAAGTGCTCAAAACAAAGCAAAACAAATCATACTGAAATCTGAATCACTCAATTAAACTTTCAAAATCAAACAAAATACAATCTTCTAGCATCCAATCATTATGAAAGGAAAACTAAAATGAAATACCAACTCTCCTTATCAACCAATGAAAGCTTGTTTACAAAAAGACAACTTATGACACTTCAAACATATATTTTGTTTTCAAAATAATATAAATTCGAGTTAAAACAGTCTTTTGCTTGATCCAATCAATCAAAGAAAGAAATGATCCTTTAAATTATGTTTTGGAAATTGATTCTTAAGGCTTAACTTGTGCTCTACAAGTTATAAATGGAAAATCGAAAATGGATTTAACTATCTCAGCACTCCACTATCTCAATCATGACAATACCAAGTTTCATTGACAATTTTGGAATTTTTATATTAAGTTTCAACAATCTTTTTTTTATGAGATTAATCAGTCTATACTTCACACCGTGAATCTAGTTTTATTGCTACATAAACCTCCCACACAACATTCATTCGGATAAATATTCACAATCAGATTTTTCTTGCAGAATTGGGGTGACCATTTTGCAATTTGGCCTTATGATTTGGATTGTGCCTATAATTGGGCAACACTTCTATGCAACAAGAGATAGGATTCTCACGCAAAGACTCTAAAAGGTGCTTTAAATTGGAGGTAAAGAATCATAGTGTTGGGTTGAGGACGAAGTGGACAGAGGTTTTTAAATTCATCATTGATTTTCTTTGAAAATAGAGAGTGCCTAAGAGAAATTAAGGAAATGCATTTTTGTTTGAGATCAACTTGTAGAGAACATGCAATCCAATAACCTATAAGTATTAATTAATCTATTCCTTTACCATATAACCAAATCCAATATTCTAAAAACTAGCTCACTCAGAAACTAAAACAAAATATGTCGCAAATGCTAGAATGTTGTTATGAAAACAAAATGAATTCGAAAGCTCTTTACCACCATCAATCAACGTTGGAAAATAAATTGAAATCCTTTTTAGAACAATTTAGAGGAATACACTAACACTTAAAGAATTCAGATCAACTACTAACTATGAAATTAAATTTCCCAGTAATGGTGGGCCCTTGCCACTACTAGGTATGAGACTTATAGTCAAATAAAGAGAATCGAATAACTAATCAAACATTTGTAGCTCTTACAACACAATTTCTCCTTCGACGCAAAACCAGAGACAAGATAATTTCCATTCAATAAAATTTGTAGAACAAAAGAGTTTGAATCCTTTAGTATGTATGCATGTATCTCTCCCCTATTCTACATTGTTTCTACAGGATTTATAATCCATTCTACATATTACAATTTAGTAAAAATCAGATCATGAAGATTCCAATCAAATTTCCATTCTAATCTAGGCTTGATAATCAATAGTATGCCATAAAAAATCTAGATGATAACACTGAATTCTATTTTGGAAGTTGGTTATTCATAAGAAGCATAGATCTTCTTTTTTCAACTCGATGAGGTCATGTTGACCATCGTGCCCAACCTAAGTGCAAAACTTCAAGTGCAATTTCCTGGAGTGAAATTCTAGATTGATGCCTTAAGTGCAGTTCCTTCTCTGAGTGCAAAAGTCTCTTTGATGTTGAAGTCCTGGATCCCTATGAGAGAAATCATTACATCTATCACCCATAATTATTAGTAAGCAACAAGCACACATTCAACTACCTAATATTGATCATCAAGATAGCTAAAACAACACCATTTGTAATTCTTTTACCTTGGGTGGGAATTAGGTATAGTCCAGGCACAAGGAGGTCAAAATCTCATGAAAAGAGTTCGACTGTAGGTTAAAACAAGGCAAACAGTAGCATGAAAAATGTATGAGTAGAGACAAAAACGGGGTCCAACATCTCCCACACACTTGAGGTGATGCACGTCCTCATGCATCTTAGACCAAAAAGAGATTGATTTACCCAAGTGTCCGATCAAAGGCTAGTTTCCTTAACCAAGACTTCAAGTCCTCTTTTCACTGGCACTGAACATTTGGTGAACTACCTGGTGAACTTTTGAGCATTCATCCTTTTTGCAGGATGTGTCCTGACTGCTTTCCATGTCAAAAGTTGTCTATTCTTTCTCTTCAAAGCATCATTTTGAGTGAATAATCTCAAGTTACTATCGCACAACTGATCATTCCCTCCTCTAACATAGTGAAACAATACCTTAAATTTATGAGCTTGATCTTTGAGTTTACCAATCCTTTTCTGGAGTCTAATAAACTTAATTTTTAGGTTCTCTTCTTCTTCAAAAATAGGTGTCCTTGCTGGAGCTATGGATTGTTGGGAAGGACTTCCTCGAGGCATCTGACTTGCACTATGTTTAGGTGAAGAGAATTATTGTTCTTGATTAGTTGAAGGCTGAGTGGAAGTATGTAGATCCTGAGAAATATCATCAAGAATTTTGGAATGGAGGTGCAGGAGACTCAGGGAGAGGTTATGGGGATTGAGAAACGAACTTTGGGGATGAGGTTAGAAACACTTGTTGAGGACTGGTAGCTCAAAATGCAGATGAGGTGTGAGGAGGTTTATTCATGCTTCGAGTCATTCTTCTACCTTGTATAGGAGTTTCTATAGTAGGAGTTGGAGTTTTGTGAGTAGGAAAAAAGGTTCTCCACCTTGTTCTTGGGTCGGTGACTTCGTTGACCTATTGGGGTAATTTCAGCTAGCTTGGTTAGGGTCTCCCTTCCCGTCTTCTCCTTTTGCTTCCTTTCTAACTGTATCTTTGAAGGCTCAGCTGCCTAGCTAGAACAAGGATCATAAATTTTAAGATTCTTGGGAGGAGGTGACACAGAATGGGTAAGAGAAGTGGGGGAAGTAGGGGTGATCTATGAGGTAGGTGTAGGGGATTCCCTCCTGGACTTCAAGGTTCTTCCCACAAGCCTTTGTCTCCACTTGACCTGTGTCTCTTCTCCTGGAAAGTTTTCTATGAGAAAGTCTTCCCAAGACTTCTTTCTCTTACTCAGCTTAGCCACAATCATAATTTTAATCAAACTATGATGGTAGAGGGAAGTCTCTAGTTTCTTACCCTCAGATTGCACTCCCCTAGCCATCTTGTGGAGGCTCAATTTCAAGAAATGCAAAATATTTATCGTGTAGTCCTCTACAAAAAGAATCAAGAGCCTGATATGGTATAGAAAAATGATGTCATACCTTCCTTTGCAGGTTAAGAAATGCTAGATCATATTTAACGGGGGATGCCACTGATCTTGAATGAAGGTATGCAAGAATCCTTTGGCCCAGCTTAGTGACTGATAAGCCAGTTTTAGAAATGCTACACCATTTGAAATGTGTAATTTTCCGCCCTTGAAGAAATGCTCCCCACTTGAAGGTAGCCCTGTTGCTTCACTGAGAGACTTCTTTGTAATCTTGAGTTGCAAGTTTCCAAGTTTGGCTCTCTTTCCATCAAACGTTTGGGCAAAGGCTAAAGCAACTGCATTGTTATACCCCTAAAATTTTTGGAGAAAAATTTTCCATCCCTTCCCTTCAATGACCGCCTTACAACACTGATATTTAAGGGTCCACGAGAACTATCCAAATGCCGGCTTGTGCTTATCTACTCCAATGGTGAAATTTTAAGTGCTCATGTAGAATGCGCTAGATTAGACAAGTGATCAACTGAACCAATGAATCAACTCTCTTATAACAAATGTCACTCTACTATTAGTACCCAATTAAATTACCAGACACTTCTATGGTGAGAACGGTTCGTATGGAGTAACTGTGAATAAATGAGAACTATGCAACAATTAAAAATTGAGAAGGGAATGCACATTTCATAATTACAACATCAAGGATTAAAAATAAGGGAATGGAAGATGTATTTCATAATGGAGTCATGGACGTCAAGAGAAATAATGCATTGGCTACCTTTTGGAGTGAAAGGTGACAACCAGTCATCATTATGCATCATATCTGTGATCAAAATCTAGCAAAAGACCGCTGATCTAGAATAGACTCAGCATCGATCTCCACTAAAGACTACTCGTCTCAATGGAACTAATCATACTAACACTTGTGCGTATCTGAAGAATAATACTCTGTGTCCATCCAGGGATTGATGCATGTCATGCCCATCAATGGAAATCATACTCAAATTATGATTATACGTGAAGAAAGGGTAGGTATAGAATCATGAGGAGGCTGAAATGAAAGGAGGTTTAATCAAATCCAGGAATACATTAGGAAGCAGAGGTGAAAATAGGAATAGAGCCCGTATTTTTAGAAAATCGGTAAAATACAATTACATTTGGTGAGCATTAGAACTATTTGAGACCAAATTAGGTAATTTAAGTGTAATACTTGTGTAACCATAATGATCTTAGGTACAAAATATAGTGTGAATGCCTTCTAGATCCATCGGTTGAACATGTTTCCTCATTGTGTAGAGAAAAACAATTTTTTTTTTAGTGAACTAAGAGATCCAATCATATGAGAAGACTTCTTGGTCCTTTAGTAGTGGAGTTTACATATCTTTGAGAGACTAATATGTTTTTAAGAAGCTGAGGATGTTGTTCTTAGTATTATCACTTTGAACATTCATACTATTACTAATATTGTAGAATCTTGAAACAAACTGATTCTTAGGAAAACTCTAGCCTAGCATTAAGTACTTTAGAAAAAAACTATTTGAACGTAGGAAATAGAACATAGATCCATAATTATTTTGATAAATTAGCATCAAATCTCTTGTGTGATAGCACTAGGACCCTATCTATCATCTCATGGTTTTTGACCAGGCCTGAGATGACAACTTCCTACGGAATTTCTTATTTAGGGAGCTGGAAATGTCCAGAAATAGAGCTCCAAGGGGGCTTCTTTTCTGTAATTATTCCCTTGGGCCCAGAAAATAATAATTTAATGCCGAAAGGATCCCTAAACTACCACAACTTTATTGTTTTAGCAATCCTAAAGTAGTTTGTGCTCGAGGAATTCATGTTTAGAGAACCTGAGTTGCCCATATTAGATTCCAGGGGGTTTCCTTTTTGCAAACATTTCCTTGAGCCCGGAAAAGAACAATTCTACACTCAAGGAATCCTTAGACTAATACTAGTCCATATCATTTTGCGAGCCTGGATCAATCAATGCTCGGGAGCTTCATGTTTAGAGAGTCCGAAGGCCTCCAAAGAAGACTCTACGGTTCCTTTTCCATCAGTAATCCATTAGGCCTTGATAAAGGAATAAACTTGCCCTTGGTGAATTCCTCCTTTATTCTACATGGGTTGTGGGGAGAACCACCTATAGATATGAAAAATAACAGCCCGGTGGTTTATATCTATCTATTATATACAAGATAGGTAAAAAAAAAATAAATTAATCGACTGAACTAGCAAGGTGCTGGTCATTTGCATGAATCAGCTCCAATCCTGGATCCTTTTGTACTTCCTACAAAAACTGATCACATGAAAGTGGTTAAACTTTAAGCTGGTGACCATTTACTACAAAAGTAGTATTATCATCATCGATAGTACAAATACGAACTAAACTGTTATCAAAAAATTCATTTACTTCATACGGTCCTAACCATATGGTAGAAAATTTACCTTTAAAATGCTTAAAATTACTATCATATAACATGCCCCAGACACCTAGGTGAAATATTTCCTTCTTGATAAATTTTTCGTGCCATCGGGCTCTTTGGTTCTGCACCAACAGTTCAATGGTAGGCATTTGTTGGATTTTGTCAAGTTCATTTAATTGCATCAACCTCTACTCTTGAGTCTCATTTAGATTCATAACCAATTGAGTGGAAGTCTTGATTTTTTTTACTTGGAACTCAATGGGTAAGAGCACTTGTTTTCCATAGACTAAATCATAAGGTGTGTGTCCAGTCACATTTCTCCAAGTGATCCGATAAGCTCATAGTGCTTCTGGTAACCTATCTGCCCAATCCATATGATGCAGTTGAATGGTTTTTGTGAGGTTGGATTCTAAAACTTTGTTCCTGGACTCCACTTTCCCGTTAGCCTGGGGGTGGTAAGGAGTTGATTTGCAATGCTTAATTTGATACTACTCTGTGAGTGCCTTGACCAATTTTGATGTTAATTGTGTACCCTAGTCTGTGAAGATTTCACGAGGCACACCAAATCTTTTAAAGATGTCCTTGAACAAAAATTCTACTATTTCCTTTTCAATGGCAGCATATAATGGTTTAGCCTCCACCTACTTGGTGACATAGTTAGTGCACACCAAGATATATTTTTTCTTCTTCGACATTGGGGAGATGGCACTATGAAGATATATTTTTTATTCTTCGACATTGGGGAGATGGCACTATGAAGTCCAATGCCCAATTCTCAAAAGATGCAATGGTGATTTGTGGTTGAAGAGGCATTTCATCGGAGGCAATTGGTCTCCCCATCCATTGGCAAGCGTCACAACTCAAAACAAACTTCTTGGCATCTTAAAAAGGTGTAGGCCAATAGTATCCAGTATGGATAACTTTGTATGTAGTCCTTTTATCGACAAAATGACCACCACAAGGCTCATTGTGGTTGGCTCTTAGCACAACATACATTTCATATTCCTACACACACCACCTCATAATAAAGTCTAGCTCAGTAGAAAATATATCCCCTTCGATCCAAGAGAAATTAGCACTATGCTACACTATATTATGATTTTCTCAAGCTAACATGTTTTGAGGTAGTTTCCCTGATACCACATAATTGGCGACATCAGTGAACCAAGGAGTAATAGTGGAAATGGTAAATAATTCTTCATCTAGAAATTCATCAGGGACTGGTGTTGGCATGCTTCGCTGCGCAATGTTCAAGTGAGATAAGAAGTCATCTTCCAAGTTATCCCTTCCAAGCATATCAATTATATTTATATTGAATTCTTGTAAAAGCAACAACCATCTTGTTATCTTACTATTAGTAATTTTTTTATTCATTAAAAGTCTATCAACAGAATGATCAGTATGGACAAATGTCCCATAATCGGTGATATAATGCCTAAAACTTCTTATAGCATACATAACTGCTAACAACTCTCTTTCACTAACCATATAATTTAATTTAGCGGGAGAGAGATTTTTGCTGACAAAATAAATGGCATAGGGAAAGTTATCCTCCCTTTGTCCCAAAACTGCTCCTAGTGCAGTATCTGAAGCATCTGTACAAATATGAAAAGGTAACGACCAATTTGCCCCTCTAAGTACCGGAGCCATGGACAACTTTTCCTTTAGTACCTAAAAAGCCTGTTGATAGTCAACATTCCTTACAAAGTCAACATCTTTAGTTAACAATTTAAATAATGGTGCTGCAATTCTAGTGAAATTCTCAATAAATCGTCAATAATATCTTGTGTTCCCCAAAAAACTTGTTACCTATTTTTGCGAGCTAGGAATAGGGATGCATGAGATTACCTCAATTTTTTCTAGGTCAACTTGAATTCCTTCAAATGACACATGATGGCCTAGAAAAATTTCCTTAGTTTGAATCATCTTACATTTATCGCTACTAAGGGTTAGATCAGCTTCTTGAAAATGAATCAATACCTTCTCTAGATTTTCCAAAGCATGTGAAGAGTCATCTCCATAAACTGTGAAGTCATCCATATAGACCTCCACATAGTTATGGATCAAATCAAAGAAAATGACAAGTACAACTCTATGAAAAGTGGCGGGAGCATTACAAAGACCAAAGAGGAGGATTCTATATGCATAAGTACCCCAAGGGCATGTAAAGGTAGTCTTCTTTTCATCTTCTTCAGCTATTTGTATTTGATTGTAGTCGTTGTACTCATCTAGAAAAGAAAAATATTTCTTACCTGAAAGCGTGTTGAGGACTTGATCAATGAAGGGCAGTGGAAAATAGTCACGCAATGTGGCCTTGTTTAATACTCTATAATCAGTGCAGATACGCCAATTGCAATTTTTCTTTGGAACCACTACTAGAGGTGACACCTACCTACTATCAGAAATGGGATAAATGAAATCTGCAGCCAAGAGTTTCTGAAGCTCATCTTTGATAATGTCTTTTAACACCAGGTTCATACACCTCTATAACTGCCAAACATGTCTCATTTCATCATTTGTATAGATATGGTGGATGCAGGTGTCTGGTTGTATGCCCCTCATATCTTAGTAATCATAAGAGAAAGCTCCAGTTTTTTCGTGAATCATACGCATCAATTATTGCTTCTCTTCTGCAGTCAATCCTATACTGATATGCAAGATCTTTGCTTCAAAAATTTCTACAGGTTCTGTGGTGGTTTCATGGCTTTCCTCCATTGCTACAAAAGAGGCAAAGATAGCTAGATGGTAGGTTTCCTGAAACTCATCACTAAACACATGATGATAAACATTAAAAGAGATGGGATAATCGATACAAGAGCTATTAGCTAAAAACTGTTGCAAAACATGTTCGTTTGAATGCTCCTGGAGACCTCTAGACTAATCTAATGACAACAAAGGAAATATACAGTCTTCATCTCCATACGGGTTTTCGAGCCATAACAGTACTTCAGTAGTTGTCTGGGTAGGGGGAAAATAGACAGGGTTTGGTTGTGGGGACCATTAAAAATAATCATTTATCTATTTATACATCATATGAAGCCATCAGTAGTTGCCAGCCATGGTCATCTGTTATGAACTAGCTCAAGAAAAGATAGAAAAGATAGATCAACGCCTTATAATT
>APFE030639129.1:94949-202496 GCA_000404065.3 Pinus taeda | reverse complement strand
TGTAGCCATTGGACTCCTAATACATCATCAGCACCTGCCATTGGAATGGAAAGCATTGGGCTAGTCAATACATATTCTCCCATGGATAGCTTGATATTATGGCACTTTCCAGAGCAATTTATTGTTCCTCCATTTGCAATCATCACTTGACACTCTGGTGCTGGATATAGGAAGCAATTCAATTCTTTTGCTACCTTACAATGAATAAAATTGTGGGTACTTCCTGAATCAATCAACACTATTACCTTTTTCTTCTTGATTTGTCCTTCTATCTTGATGGTTTGAGGAGTGGTAATTCCCACCAATGCATTACAAGATATCGTTGGATTCATTTTTTCTTCATCTAGGCTTGTTCCTGGAGTATATCCTCTTCTTTTGACCTTTCTTGCTCCTTTTCTTCTTCCTCTTCACAATCTATGTAGAATAATTTCTTCTCAGCACACTTATGACCTTTAGTGTATTTTCTATCGCAACTGTAACAAAGCCCTTTTGCTCTTTTTTCTTCCAATTGTTGTGGTGTCAACCTTATAGGTTGTGGAAGACTAGGGGCAACAACACTTCCGTCTTTATAGTTGTGATTGGTATGCTTCCTGCTTGCCATAATTTTGCTTTCCATTTTTCTTGCTAACCTGATGCCTTCTCTAATGAATCAGGTTCCCAAAGGCGAACATCATGTTGGATATTATCCTTTAAAGACCCTATGAACACATCAATCCTATGCCCCTCTGGAATATCTTTTACCCTTACCTTATGTTCAATTTTCGGAACTCCTCAATGTGCTCCATTATTGAACCCTTTTGTTTGAGACTTATCAATTGGCTAAAAAAAGTGTTGCTTTTTGTATCCTCATAATGTGCTATCAATTCTTCCGTAAAAATTGCCCAAGTGATAATTTGTTTATGAGAGCAAAGCCATTGATACCATACAAGCTGATTTGGTTCCAAATATAAAGCTGCAATACATACCTTTTGTGTGTTTTGCACATTATTTAGATCGAAAAATTGCTCCATCTGTAATATCCATGTTGCGGGATCCTTGCCATCAAACTTCCTCATATCGATTTTTGGAATATGGTGGGTCTTCGATCCAACATTAGAGTCTATGGAATCATGATTAACATTTCTTTTGTTCTCATCATGAGTTTCCTTTAGTACCTTTTCACCACTAGTGACCATTCCTTGTAGCAACTTATTCATATTTATTGTCAATTCTTCCATCTTATCATCCATGCCATCAATTTTAACGTCCATGCCATTCATCTTAGCGTCCATGCAATTCATCTTAGCTTCCATGCCATCCATCTTATCTTCTATGCCCTTCTTTAAATAATCCATATTAGCTTCTACACCTTTCTTTAAACCATCCATATGAGCTTCTACATCTTTCCTTAAACCATCCATCTTAGATTCTGTTGTTTTTTGTGCAAGTGACACTTGTTGCACTTGTTGTTGTAATTTTGATATATCATGTAGCATTTCTTCCTCTTCTTCATGAGTCATGCTAGAGCTTTCAGGTTCCTTACTAGGTGTTTGCATTTTCTTTTCCCTTGGGGCATTAGTTACCGTAATTATGATCTAACTATGCCCTTTGAATTCCTTCAAAATAAATTTCAAACCAATCTTAAGCAAAAATTTAAAAGAATCTACACACCTTTTTCACTTTGTAGGAGCTCGATATTGCCTCTGATGTATCTCTGTACATTCAAATCATCTAATTCTGAAATTGTGACTTGCGGTAGCCCTCTGTGTCCTCTTTCCAATGCCACCAGCTTGATCCAAATTGGATTCTCCAAGCAAGATTTATGCGAAATCTCCCACAGTGACCTGATTATGGACTAGTTCAGTAGGGCGAACTTGTACGATGTGCCACGAGTCCTTCTTTCATATTTTGGCTCTAAACATTATATACAAGAAACTACATTCCGTCCTATTTCTGTAACTTCTTACGAAATTTCAATCCAATGCTCAGAGAAAAAGTTATGATGCTTTTCCCGAGGTCACCTGTTTGGAATGTAATTCAGGAGTCTGCAAAAAGACAAACTTCCTCAGATCATATCTCCGTAAATATAGCGCAAAATGCTCTGAATTCATACCTAAGATTCAGCACGATGTCTTCTCAAATGGGTTTTTCTTTTAGCTCTTGAAACATTGTAGAAAAAAAGTTATTGCGAAAATTCCACAATGACCTGTTTGGAGCAACGAAACCCTAGAATCCAAAACTCTGATACCAAATGTTATGAACCAGCTCAAGAAAATATAGAAAAGATAGATCCATGCCTTAGAATTCAGCCTCTTCGAGGGGGAAACCTCCTTTACATTACATAAATGAACACTTCTTGGATGATACAAATGACAAAAGCTCCTTTCTATATATAGGAGTCTAAGGAGTCACAATATAACCCAGCTGACCTAACAATAATAATATAAATCCACAAAAATAATAATAGAGAGATTCTATGGGCCACAGTAATAATAGTATGGGGGCAATAGGGGCACAAAAATATTAATAAGGGGTAAAACTACAATAGTAATGGGGTAATCACTAGTATTATAGGGACCCAACATCGTCCCAGAACCACGGGGTGTCTGGGCCTAGAGTTTTTCGGAGAAATGACCACGAAGTCTATGGGATATTGCCAAGAGGCAATAGTGACTACTATGTCCTCTAAGGTTCCCATTGTTTTGAGGTCAGATTTGTCTGTCATTTCTAAAAAGATAGGGGTATATTTAAGTCCAGGTAGCTCTAGCGATGTCATTGTTTCATAGGTCATTGCATTTATTGTTGCCCCTAGATCCACAAGGGTATTTGGCAGAAGTACTCTGTTTATCTCAATGGTGACAATTGGATTCCCATGGTCATTGTATTTTGCAGGGAAATCAGAAATCATAGTGGACATTTGGCTTATGATTTTGAAATTATGGTTCTTATCCCCCTTCCTCCCCTATTTCTAAATTCATATATCTTTGACAATTTTGGTATAAATGGGAATGTCTCTAATTTCTTGTAAAAGTGGGATTTTAATGCAGATATTTCTTAGTTTATTTTCCAAATCATATTCAAGAAAGATATCTTCTTTATTTTCAATCAGTCTTTCCATGTATGGTGGTTCATTTGATTCTTCTTTCTGTGGTTGTTGTTTTTTTTTCATTTTGCAAATGGTTTTCAGATGATGTGGAGGGAACCTCTTCTTCGATAACAACAACTGATTTTCCTTTGTTAACTGTCTTTCCTTATCGTAATTGGATTTCATTCATAGGAATGGAAGTGATCATGTATGTAGGAAAAGGCTGGATATAAATGTTTTACATAGGTTGAGGTAGCCTATTGTGACTTGGGTTAGTTACAGTTTGCACAGGCAACAATGTAGGTCGGGGTGGGTTCGAGGTAGTAGATGCCTGCAAATATGAGGGGTTAGCAGGTGTAGGTAACAACTGATGCAAAGGAGGTGGTGGCAGCATGGTTTTTTTATACATGTTGGGGTTATACCATTGCTGATAGGATTACATTGTCGTATTATACGAGGTACTTGGCATATTCGAGTAAGGCACATAGAATTGGGTCAGGGGTTGATAGGTGTTGGCATAGGCGTTTTTCCTCCAATTCTAGCTCTAAGTAGTGTTTTGTGGTTGCAGAGTATCCCAAGGAGGGTAAGATGGTGGGAAGGTCGACGGCTGAGTTTGACCATAACCTTGGGAATTTGGATCTAGAAACACATTTTGATTCTAGCCTCTCCAGATGGGTATTTTGGTATCTATATTTACAACCAAGCAACTTGAAATCTCACACTTAAATAATCTACATACATATTACCTAATCTGTAATAACCTTGGGAACAAGATCAAATATCAAACCCTAATTTTATCTTCAAGAATGAAAAGCAAATGAGACAACTATGAGTTGTTACAAGACACACAAAATTGTACTTAAGAATCTATCCTACAATTGCATGAATCAAATCTCAAACTAAACTCAAGAAAACCTTCTTAGGATATCAGCAAACCAACACCCTGTCTTCTTAATGAAAGAAATAGATCACACAATTGATTTCAAACTTACTTAAAAATTGAATCAAGCACACATTATACAATGGAAATGTTGATGGGAATTACCTCAAGCTCGAACTTCCAATTTCATTCAAGAGTATCTATATTTACAAAATTCTAGGCTACAATACTGCACTCAAGTGCTAAAAACAAAGCAAAATGAATCGTATTGAAATCTAAATCACTCAATTTAACTCTCAAAATCAATAAAAATACAATCTTCTAGCATTCAATCATTATGAAAGGAAAACTAAAATGAAATACCAACTCTCCTTATCAACCCAATGAAATCTTGTTTGCAAACTGATAACCTATGACACTTCAAACCTATACTCTATTTTAAAAATAATAGAAATTTGAGTTAAAACGGTATTCTGCTTGATCCAATCAATCAAAGAAAGAAATGATCCTTTAAATTTTGTTCTGGAAATAAATTCTTAAGGCTTAGCTTGTGCTTTGCAAGTTATAAATGGAAAATCGAAAATGGATTTACCTATCTCAGCACTCCATTATCTCAATCATGATAATACCAAGTTTCCTTGACAATTCTAGAATTTTTATATTAAGTTTAAATGATCTTTTTTTATGAGATTAATCAGTCTATACTTCACATCGTGAATCTAATTTTATTGTTGCATAAACCTCCCACGCAACATTCATTCAAATAAATATTTGCAATTGGATTTTTATGGCCAAATTGGGGTGATCTTTGTGCAATCTAGCCTTGTGATTTGGATTGGGCCTATAATTTGGAAATGGTGTTGCGCAGCAAGAGATATAACACTCATGCAGATACTCTGAAGGGTGCTTTAAATTGGATGTAAAGAATCACACTGCTAGGTTGAGGATGCAGTGGACAATGGTTTTTACATTCATCATTTATTTTCTTTGAAAACAGAGAGTTCCTAAGAGAAACTAAGGAATTTCATTTTTGTTTGAGATCAACTTGTAGATAACATGCAAACAAATCAACTGTAAGTATTAATTAATCTATTCCTTTACCATATAACCAAATCCAATCTTCTAAAAACTAGCTCACTCAGAAATTAAAACAAAATATGTCACAAATGCCAGAACGTTGTTATGTAAACAAAATGAATTTGAAAGCTCTTTACCACCATCAATCAACACTGGAAACAAAATTGAAATCCTTTTCAGAACAATTCAGAGGAATAAATTAAAACTTAAAGCAATCAAATCGACTACTAACCATGAAATTAAATTGCCCAGTGGTGGTGTGCCCTTTCCACTACCGGGTATGAGACTTATAGTAAAATAAAGAGAATCAAATAACTAATCAAACATGTGCAGTCTTGCAACATAATTTCTATTTCAATGAAAAACTAGAGCCAAGATAATTTCCATTCAATAAAATTTGTAGAACAAAAGAGTTTGAATCCTTTAGTATGTATGCGTGTATCTCTCCCCTATTCTACATTGTTTCTATAGGATTTATAATCCATTCTACATATTACAATTTACTAAAAATCAAATCATGAAGATGTCAATCAGATTTCCATTCTAATCTAGGCTTGAAAATCAACAATTTTCCATACAATATCTAGATGATAAGACCAAATTCTGTTTTGGAAGTTTTCTATGCATAAGAAGCATCGATCTTCTTCATTCAACTCGATGAGGTCATGTTGACCATCGTGGCCAACCTTAAGTGCAAAACTTCAAGTGCAATTTCCTGGAGTGCAATTCTAGATTATTTCCTTAAGTGTATTTCCTTCTCTGAGTGTAAAAGCTTCTTTTGATGTTGAAGGCCTAGGTCCCTATGAGATCAATCTTCACATCTATCACCCATAATGATTAGTGAACAACAAGCACACATTCAACTACCTAATATTGATCATCAAAATAGCTAAAACAACACCATTTTTAATGCTTTTACCTTGGGTGGGAATTAGGTATAGTCCAGGCACAAGGAAGTCAAAATGTCATGAAAAGATTTTGACTATAGGTTAAAACAGGGTGAAAAGTAGCATGAAAAGTATATGAGTAGAGACAAAAACGGGGTCCAAACCCATCATAGGCCTTATACTAATTGCATGCACCATTTTTCCAACTTGGAAACTTATACAACTAATAGTACACTATCCTTGAAATCTAATCTCAGCTGGGTCTTCCTCTAAACTGACATGCATGAGCTATTTTTGAGTGAATTATCAGTTATCTAGTTGATCACTACATGTGAATTAAATCCAATTGAATTCACTTGACGACTCACAGTTCCTCCAACAGTTAGAACTAGTTTAACTAACTTTAACTCGATTAAACTGAATTAAATAATTACAACTCAATAAGAACTTAACCCGGGCCCCTAAAATTTAGGGATCACTCTACATGACTCTAGATAGACTTCCAACTCAAATTTACTAAGTCAACTTAACCTCTACATGACTCTAGATAGACTTCCAACTCAAATTTACTAAGTCAACTTAACTTAGTTAATTACTACAAGTTTCTATGATAATAGAATTACAATTAATTCCTAATTAAATTCAAGGACAAATTAAATTAGAATTTATAGATGTTATTTTTAACATTTCTTGTTGCTATTTTCATCACTCCCTCTCAACAAGAAGGGAATTCAACTCTATCCTAATCTGGTACCTTTGGAATTTTGTGCATGCAACACTTTTCTCTAGTGTTGTTGTTGCTACAAATTCTGAAAATGAAAACACATCTAAATTGAATCAGTATCATGCATTTGTCACCAAAGTCTCTGACTGCTACTAGCTCTTGCACTACCTAATGAAAACTTTACACATATGCTCCCTCTACATTTCTTCCAACTCTGCTCTACAATCCCAAATATTTTCCTATTTCTAATCTCTTCCTCTATCACTCTAACATATGACTACAACAACCGCCATTGATCCATCCTACTACTGTGTACTATGGGCTCCCATAGCAAGGTAATGATCCATGAGAAAAACATCTCAATGGACCCTGCCCAAATTTCTACACTCCTTTGACTATTACTTCACATCGCCCCAGCTGTCACGAGGAGGTATGGTTGCATGTGATCGCTCTACCCACTTGGATTGAAATTCCCCCCTAATGGAGGTCTCTGCTTGAGTGGAGGCCTCCACTCAATCTCCTCTCTACTTCTCCAGTTGTGGCTACCCCACAACTTCTTGAGGCTGCTTTTGAGGCTGCATTTTGAGAGGTAATTCATACTCCCTCTCAACCACCAAGTCTCTAACCTTTGTCTTTCTCCTAAAATCTTTGCATTCATATTTGACCATAAGATCATACAAGTTCTTGACTTGCAAACTGATTTGTTTCATCTGTCCTGTGGAAATGTGTCTACGAAAAACCTTTTCCTTTCTAAAAATCACATCATAGCCATGGTCTTCCAATACCACGATGAAAACAAGGTTCTTATTTAGTCCTAGAACATACATCACATATGTGATTCTAAGAGTGGAGCGAGACTCCCTCTAAAAGGTAATTCTACCGATGTCGGTCACACTATACCTCCCATCATCTCCAAACTCTATATTCTTCTTGAGGTCTTTCTCCTCAAAGTCACTAAAGAGATCTCTATTCCCCTTCATATTGAATGAGGCTCCAATATTGAGATACCACATGCTTCTCATTACAATACTGATGATACATGCAATGAGAGTGAAATCAAGTTCGAATTGTGAAGCTAGAGTTTCACCTGTTGTTGCTACTGCAAACTCCTCCTTGTTGCTTTCTTCTGTGGAAAATCCATGGCATAGTGCCCATTCTCAGGATAGTGAAAACACTTGATGTTTGACAAGTCATTCTTCTTGTTTCCTTCCTTTCCTTGGGACTTCTTTCCCTTGGATTTCTTTTCTTTGTTGACTAATGAAAATTCCCTCTTTCACTTATTTGGAAGAGGTCCCATCTCTGGTGTTCTACCGAAACTCCCAAGTCGAACCCCAATTGCGACTACTATGGTGGCTTCTCTCTCCCATTAGTAGAGTGCCGGTAATTCTGCCAGCTCTTGGGAAGTCCTAGAAGTGTTAGGCTCAGCAGATCGTCTTCAAAAATAGTAATACTAACACTTCTAAGCTCATCCCAACAATGGGTGAACTTGGTCAAGTACTTCAAAATTGAGTCACCCTTCTCAATCTTGATATTTCTGAGTTTCTCCTTCAATTCCATCTTCCTATGGTCACTGCTATTTTGAAACAGGTTCAGAAATGCCTTCCACATTGCAAATGGGGTGCACTTACCATGGATATTCGAGACAATGTGATCTCAAACTCCTTTCAGGATAATCCTTATTTGTTTTTCCACACACTTTCCCCATTCATCCAAAACTTTAACATCAGATATTGGAGGCTTTGGAATGTCATGATATATGAATTCCTTGAGGCCATTGTCTTCTAACGCTGCCTCCTTCCTATCCTTCCAAGCTATGTAACTCAATTTTCCCTCCATATCATATTTAAGTCTCAGGTAGTAGAATGACATATTGCTAACTCTGAAGTATGAACTTGCAAATTTGATTTCACCTACAGAACAAGATCGAATTCTCCTCTTCTATAATGTCTTCAACTTCGATACCATGTGTATTTTTACTTTAGATTCAACAACTTATGTAATATGCTAAAACGAAAGACAAGAATCTACTCTACTTTTCAATGGAAACCAAAATTGATCAATGAAGACAATAAGAAGAAAAGGAAGAATATCAATCACACATAACACAATATTTTTCTAGTGAAACCAACTCCTAAAAACCTCGACTATCTATATTGCATTAACCAGAAGATTTGAGAAGAAAATACAATGCTTGTTCAATCTGAACAATTCTTGCGCTACTACAATCTATTTCTCTGCTTCACAAACCAGCTCAAGCCATCACTTAGCCAATTATGTTGTCTACCAAGCCCCTAATTCCTTTCACAATTCATCGAGGAATTAGCCCATATTTAATTGGGAAATTCCCCACTCATAACTGTGCAATCCATCATAGGCATTCTATTGATTGCATGGACCATTTGTACAACTTAAAAAATTATACAACTCATAATGCATTGTCCCTGAACTCTAATTTCAACTCAATCTTCCTCTGAACTAACATGCATGAATATTTTTTAGTGAATTATCAGTTATCTGACTAATGATTGCATGCAAATTAAATCCAATTTAATTCACTTGATAACTCACTAGTTCCTGCAATAGTTAGAACTAGTTTAACTGAATTTAACTCAGTTAAAATCAATTAAATAATTACAACTCTATAAGACCTCAAACTTGGCCCCTAAAATTTAGGGATCACTTTACATGACTCTAGATAGACTTCCAACTCGAATTTACTGAGCCAACTAAGTCAAATTAACTTAGTTATTGAATATAAGCTTTTGTGATCCATATCAATTTTATTGAGAATATTCTTCGGCGGAAATCACATTATAATATTTTTGTCGACGCGTTTTGAACCAATGAGTGTGGTTCATTGTCAAGACAATTTGAAGAATCAGATCATGGCCGCATGTTAAATAGAGATAGCAGATCTTCCAATGGCTATATTTGACTAGGAAACAGCTATATTGGACCAGGTAATTTGACTGAGAAACGACTAAATATGAGGGAGAGGAAAAGTTATTTTTGTTATAATTATTACCAAAATTATTGTTATATTTATTACCAACATTTGAATTAAGGTAAATTTTGTATTTAAAAATTAAGAGAATTAATGAATTAGTTATTACTAGGCCTTTTCTCCAATTATAATCATATAAATAAATGGTTAGTTAATTATTATGAAAGCTAGTTTTTGTTATATTTATTACCAAAAATTATAATCACTAAATCAAACATTAATCATTAATAACCTAAAAATTACTAATATGCAATACTAATTAAATAAATATGTATGTTATGTAATAGCTATATCTCAAAAACCTTAAATCATTAATATAATATGGAATAATCTGTAAATATATACCTACCGAATTAAATATAAATATATAAATAAATAGTTAATTAGTTATTATGCAAGTTAGTTTCTTGTAATATTATTATCATAAACAGAAATTGTAAGAAGTAACTCACAAGAGCCTAACCTATTAATAGACCTATCTAAAATAAAAACAAAAATCAATGATCTCTCTCTCTCTCTCTCTCTCTCGATATATATATATATATATATCCTAGAGGCTTATCAGACCTAATAAGTTAAATAAAGGACTAATAATTAAGATTAAGGAATCTAAAAGTATGAGAAGAGGCAAAATCCTTAAAGAAGAATAGGGTAGGTTAATTCCTAAAAAAGCGGGGCGAGGAGTGGGGGGGTTGGGAGGCGGATTTACTAGTTAAAATCAATGTCTAGGAATAGAAGGAATGTTCATAATTCATCTGTTCATACAATAAGGTAAATGAAAAGGATTATTCATCTGGAGGGAGTGAAAGAAATTAAAATAGAGAGACGAGAAGGGAAAAAAGGAAAACGATTGATCAAGGTGAGGAGGGGGAAAACAAGGAAGAACCGGGCTGGGGGACAAGGGAACAAGGAATTAACTATAAATAAATAGTTAATTCTAATTAATTAACCATATTCCCTAATTTTAGACTTAGGAAATATTTAAAAATCGATTAATAATCTAAGCCATTTCTAGGTGGAATTTCGAGAAACAATTTTTGCGTTTTGGAGATCTCATATATTCTAGCCTCTCTGCCAAATTTCATGGCTATAACACATCTGATGCTACAGAAGCTAACAATCCCTCTTAGCGAGGACTATGTTCCCTCTAGTGTTGCACATCTCGCCACAACACCCTATATTTACGTCACCACCTATCACACTGTTGATGTATGGTTGTTACTGACCACCAACTATTGCACAACTCTGATTCATCTGCCACAACTCTATAATTGAATCTTTGTTGCCTCTGTGTTGTTGTTGACACTACCATATTATTACCAACAGTGCATCTCCCTCTCATATGTTGATGTTGCAACTGCAACTACTATAACTCAAAAGCATCCAAAATACTGAATCATTTGTGTTTAGTATGATGCATATGTCATCTCCCTCTCATCTATTGGTGTTGCAACTGCAACTACTACAACTGAGAAGCATCCAAAATACCGAATCATATGTGTACAGTATGACGCATCTAAGTCTTGACTACTACTAACTACTGCACTATGTAATGAAGTATTTGCGTTGTTGTTGACTCTGCAATGAGCCACCTGCTATGTTGTCAACACTGCGCTCCTCGACATCTAGCTACTGCTAGTCTACAACTATCACTCTGGTACTGACTACATCAATTGCCACTTATCCATAATGCTATTAAATATTGTGGGCATCTATAGCAAGGCATTGATCCATGAGGCGGACACCTCAAGGATCATGCCTAATCTCTACAACTCTAACCTCTAATCTACTCATATTGTTGTTGCTACTGCTATACTGCTGAAACTACTACAATAATGAGTTTGATCTCCCTAGATCATAAAGTACTAGTTTCCATAGGGATGATCCCTCTGAAACTAGATTCCCTCTGAGTCTCAATCTCCTAATGGGATATCTCTCTTCCCCCTCCTGGAAACTTGCACTATCATCCAACATTGAAAACTAGACTGTGTAGTTATGCACTAGGAATCTCTTCGTTGGAACTGCACCTGCATACTACAATTGGGCAATTTGCACTGCCTATGTCACTACATCTAACTCTGCAACTATCTCTCGGGTAGTGACTGCAACTATATTTACAACTAGCTAATGGAAAATTGCATCTATTGACATTGAACCTGCTATTAAGATATTGTGGCTCCTGTAGCAAAGGTGATGGTCTCACTGCAACAATCTGAAACTTATCTGACTGATCTCCTTGTTGCAACTGCATTGGACCCTGCCAATATGAAAAATTGGAGTCTTATACTCCTCCTCCTGGATCTGGTGCTCCACTATCTCCTTTCAAACTTATCCCTTGGCTAGTACCCTTCCTTTCTTTGCAACTCACACCTCCTCCAACACTCGTTTCGGGAAACTAGAAGTTGAATTGTTGCCTAGATTTGCATTCTGGCTAACTCGCACGGCCTCCCCTAGTAATCTTGTATGGTCATCCCTGTAGAGTTGCAAAATCTGGAAACTCAAAACTGGAGGAAATAAACCTGGAATTTCCCTCTCTTCCTTGCTCGGTTGTTGAATCTGCTACTCGCACTCCCTTCTGGAGTGAAGAAATCTTCTCTCCTATTGCCAATCTGCCTAGAAAAATCAAACTTTTGAAACTCGAAGTCCCTTGAGAGAAATTTTCCCTCGTATGTGCTTCTCCCTTCCACCTGACTTTTATTCTACTGCTGCAAAACCCTTTGCGTCCAACAAAGGAATATTCTCAATGAAAATATGAGTTTTTGTTGCTCCCTCTAACAGTTGGAATCACTAACCTGAGCAACTTGACTTTTCTACAACCCTGCAACTAAAAATCAAATTCCTACCTCAGAAATTTGACCTACATGTCTAAGAAATGCACTACCCCTAACATTTTCAACGTGTTGCTCCCTTTGAGCAACGAAATTCTTGCCATCGCTTTTGAGCTTCTCAGCTAATCACTCATGCTCTAATACCATGTGAAAATTTCATTCCATCATGACAACTGGAAATTATTTTCCTAATTGTTATTTTATTTAACAATTTATTTTAGTTTTCTATGGCAAATACCAAATAGTTCTCACTATGATTTTCATAAATAAATATTGCGGAAGAAAAATAGCACTGGAAATTGAGAAAATATAGCACACACAAAGACACAAAAATGACACCGTTATTTTTGGACAATTGTCCCTGGAAAAACTCAAAGTGGGAAAACCAGTGCAACAACTGAGGGTTTTATTATTATACGACAGTGAATTTTGAGTACAATCTATGGATTCCCAACTGGAAATCGAAACAACAAGAAAGTCTAGCCAAAATTATGTAAGGGAATTACCCTTCTTCCATAAGCAACCCCGACACAACTTTCCTTCATAAAACGAATCCTCTTGAACCCTCTCGGTCAGCCTCTGTGCAGTGCTTGCGTAGGCCTTATGATGTCTAACCTCTAAACTGCCTCTAATGAAAGTTGAAAAATCTAGGGAAAAAATAAGAGGTGATTTCTCTTGAATGATAACTACTTGTGATGCAACTTTACTTAGTCTTTTATTAGATTCTTTCTTTCACTTGATTATGTTAATGTTTTCTATCATCAAATAACTACCAAATCATAAATAGGAATGAGACAAGGAACATAGATGTAGGTGATCAGCTAGGGCCAAAACCTCTCCAACTTGAGAAGAAAACCCAAGTAAATTCATCTTCTTGTAGAATCTACAAGTGATGAATTCCAAGACCAAGACCCTTGACCTACTAACCTCTCCAAGACCAAGTCACAAGGCTTCCTTGAACGAATTCTTCTTCCTTGAGTCAATGCTAGTTAAACTGCTTGCTTCACCTTAGATCTCAGCGTCCCTTTTGATTTCGGCCTATTGACTTAGACCCGCAACTCTCGGCCTCCTCAGAAACCCTAGTTGCAACATGTGTGAAGGATCAACACTAATCGTTATCCCTTGATTCCCTTCGCTTAGATGTAATCGCCTTCTTTTGTAATTCGACTTGGAAATTGACATGTTTTTCTTTCCTAATTTTGTCTTTTAAGATGACTGTGATGATTTCAGATTCTTTTGCAATAGATGACACTAGTTTTCCTCGCACGTGTGAAAGGTATTTTCTCAAAAACATATCAAAACTATTTCAGTTTCTTTCCCTCCTTTCTTCGCTTGATGATAGGATTATTCTCTTGTGTTTCTCATACTTGATCTCTTGTTTTTGGATTGATCGAATGGAAACCAAGTGAGGTTGTTTAATATATATATATATAGATATATATATAGTCTACCCATGAAATAAGTCAACGTGTGCAAGTGTGTAGGCCGGCATCCTCTTCTCAAATGATCTTCATCTCCTTTTGAAGGCTGGCTTGATGGAATCCTTATGGCAAGGTCTTGGAGGGTTTTTTACTCTTCTAATGACTCAAATAAATTGTCTTTTACAACATGTAAGATGCCCAAATGAGTATTCAATACATAATATTGACTTAATAGAATTTATGACTTGATGACCAAACCTAATAACTCACAATGGGAGCTTCATCTATAAAATAAAATTCCTTGATCATGAAAACCATGATTCAAGCATAAATAATTTTATTTTTCTTCTTTACATCAATTACATAAAATCATGATTATGCATGTGATTATGAAGACCTAACCGAGTTACATATTTCAACACTCCCTCTTAATTAGGGAGGTATTCATGAGATACTTGGACATTCTCAATCTGAAGAATTCTCATAAGAAGGGTTGGATTGATAACCCATATGTTTAGCATCATATCATCCACCATTGTCACATCGTAATGCCTTGACTAACAACTCTATATCTCCACAAGATCAGAGCCCAATGCTGGCGAGACTAATGATTTATAGACACCCTCATCATTGTCTCTCTCAGAACATACCCCACCCGAGTTCTCTCAAAGTATGTTCCACCTGGACTATTCTTATCTTCGATGCCCAATCCTCAAATAATATCGGTCCTCTATGACTACTCTTATCTTGGATTCCCTACCACATCCTCAAAGAGTATCGGATGCCAGATGCTTACCCATCCTCCATTTTGTCTTCCCATGTGAAGACAAGAATGATGTGTCTATCTCTCCTCATGGCTTTCATTAATACTTGGTTACTAGTCCTGGTCTAGTGCATGACACATGAAGTAGAGAACCATATATGTTACTCCCTCTTAACCAGGGATGACCAACCCATTCCATAAAAGGAATGTACCCAAGCTCACTCTTAATTAGGGACTTGTCCAAGCTCCTTCTTGACCAAGGACTTGCTTCCAGTAGTTATTTGGGTGGAGATCATGGGACAACCATCTACTTGAAGAGCTCCTCCTTTCGATGTCATGGACTTGTTTTTCTTTATTCAAGAGTCTCCATCTTTTTGGGACTTCTTCGTAGGGCATTCGCCATCCATCACTTTCATTCATTAATCATGTCAATCATGTCATCTTTTCTTTCATGGAAAGTGATCCATTAGTACATATTTGACCTTTCCTTCATGCCTTGCTACCTTATTCGCATCATGTTTCCTTTAGTATTTTTCATCTACCACGAGTGTTAGTTGTAGATGACATCTACATCTCTTCCTTTGGTAGCTTTGCATTAGTGAATCAAGATATTATTCAAAAATAGAAAATGAACATCAAATCAAAAATACCTTTGTGATGGTCTTTCATCATGACATCTCCTTGTTTGTATCAGCTTCTTGCATATATATTGACACATCTCCAGAAAGATATACAACGTTAAGGGCCCCTTTATTTTTCATACTTTTTCATATCTTTCCCATGGAGATATCATAGTCAAATATTCTAGTCCTTGAATGTTGATTTCCTTCTCCATAGTTTCATTTTTCATGATCTCTTCCTTTCTTTATTCACACATTTCCTTTCAATAACTTTCAATCATAGTTCCTTCAACTTTGTCAATCACCTCAGATTTCATATGAGGACATATTATGTTGATTTCATCTAGTCATTGTGTAAACCATGCCTTCATGCATCCTTTCACATGAGGAGATCATTTATTTTGATCATGCTCTTGAGTTAGAGCTCTTATTCATAATATCTGCGGCCATATGACATGACTCTATTTTATCAAGTATGAGCATACATACTTCATCTCTTTCATTTTTTCATCTAGAATTCCATCGACAACTTCCTTGATTGAAAGAACTTCAATCCCTTGACCTGCTACACTTATTTTTGACATAATACCATCATCCCATGAATCCCATACAAGTTGGAATTCCTAGTGAGACACTTGCTTCTTCCAGAAGGTGAACCTTCCAATGAAGATTCCAATGGAGGATCTTCATTGTCCTCATCTTGCAGATGCTCCTTTTGAATGATGTATAATGAGCTTCATACTATATAACTTTATTTTTCCCATAAGTACTACTTATGCTTTTAATGAGGTTACCAAGAACTACATCCTTCAATAGGCAACAACAATAGACTTCTATTTCAGTTATCTTTCATGCTTCTTTATGATGACGCCATGAGCTGTTGCATTCAATCATATGCTTCTATGATGCTATGACGCATCCTATCATGCCTATAATGATTACTATGATAGTTATATTTTGAAACAGAAGAATTTGAGACATAAACTTAAAAATAATTGGGTGAGGAATAATATATCAATCATAGTAGAGATATTTTACTTCCTCTTTCTTGGATTTCTTCTTTTCAGCTTCCTCCATGTCTTCAGTGATATGATCTTCTTCCCTCCCTCTTTTTCGTTGTCCTTCTCAATCTTAGGAAAATCTCTATTGTAGTGCCCATATCATTGATAGCCATAGCATTGAATCTTTTCCATATTCTTCTTTCATTTTTGAGGACCAAAATCCTAAATTTCCATTTTCTTTTTGCCATGGTAGCATATGCTTGAGTTTGTATATTTGATCCTACATCAAATTTTTCCTTCAACCTAGTTTCTTCAATTTTGCATAGTGACCACAGATCATTGAATGGAGTAGCTTCCTTTTTCCCATATATACTTGATGTGAAGTTGCCCCATTCTTCTAGTAGTGCATTGAGCACTATGGTAGTCATCTCTTTGTGAGACATTATCTCTCCCAATTCTTGAAGTTGATCCCTTATTTCAGATATCCCAATAAAGTATGAGGCTATTCCTTCTTCTTTTGATATCCTCAACTTGTAGAGTTCTTACCTTAACAAGATAACTTCTCCTACACTTCTTACAGAAAAAACTCTACAATTTTGTCATATATTTCTTTTGAAGTTTCAAGCTTAGATACATAGGGAATGAGGGGATCCTTGGTGGATTTTATGAGAATCCTTTGAGCCCATACTTCCCCTTTCATATACATTGCAAGTTGGAGGTTGGTGACGGAACCCTTAACATGTTCCATGACCTCATTTTCTATGAGGTCCAGATCTATCCTTTTCTTCCATTCTAGAAAGTTTGAAGTCCCAACCAACTTGTTGCTTTCCTTGCAAAAAGACATTTTGACAGATTTAGATGTAGACATAAATATACTTGTGAAGATGCCCCTTCAAATTACTGCCTTCTTGACTTTTATGATAATATTGATAATAGAAAACTTCTTCTTGATGAAGATAGTTTTTCTTCAAAAGTGATCCTTGACTCCAAAGAGAGGGAGATCGCCTTCGATCTGTTGATGATGATGACAATGTTCTTGATCTTGCCTCCCTTAGATAAGTAGACTTCAAGATACTTTGAACCTTTTATTTTAGTAGAGAAAATATTATTTTGAGGTCTCCTTCCGTGTGATGATGTGATGAGCGAGGATACCAAGAATGCTTCTATTGTAGGCCTTTCCTTTGATTGATCTAGGGTTTTAACACTTTTCTTCAACGTGGTGTAACCCTTTGTCTTCAAAATGCCTTGAAGATGAGAGGATCTTCTTGATTCTTTGATTCCCTTGATATTCTTCTAGAACCTTCATCTTTGAGAGATTGAGTGTCCCTTATTAAGCTGCCCTTCCTTGTCTTGTCACCTTAGCTCTAATACCATGTTGAAAAATCAAGAGAAAAGATAAGAGGTAATTTCTCTTGAATGACAATTTCTTGTGATGCAACTTTACTTGGTATTTTTATTTTATTAGCTTCTTTCTTTCACTTGATTATGTTAATGTTTAATATCATCAAATAACTACCAAAACATAAATAAGCACGAGATGAGGAACGCAGATGTAGGAGATCAGCCAGGGCCAAAACCTCTCCAACTTGAGAGGAAAACCCAAACAAAATCTTCTTATAGAATCTTCAAGTGATGAATTCCAAGACCAAGACCCTTGATTAGCTAACCTCTCCAAGACCAAGTCACAAGGCTTCCTTAAACGAATTATTATTCCTTGAGTCAATGCTAGTTAAATTGCTTACTTCACCTTAGATCTCGGCTTCCCTTCTGATTTTGGCCTATTGAATCATACCCTCGACTCTCGGCCTCCTAAAAAACCCTAGTTATAGCACGTGTGAGGGATCAACAATAATCTTTATCCCTTGATTCCCTTCACTTAGATGTAGTCTCCTTCTTCTGTAATTTGGCTTGTAAATTGACTTGTTTTTCTACCTTAATTCGGTCTTATAAAATGATTGTGATGACTTCGGCTTCTTCTACAGTAGATGACACTAGTTTTCCTCGCACGTGTGAAAGGTATTTTCCCCAAAATATATCAAAAATATTTCGGTTTCTTTTCCTCCTTTCTCCGCTTGATGATAGGCTTCTTCTCTTGTGTTTCTTGCACTTGATCTCTTGTTTTTGGATGCTTGATCGAATGGAATCCAAGTGAGGCCAAGCCCTCTATATATATATAACAGTCTGTGCATGAAATAAGTAGACTTGTGCAAGTGTCTAGGCTGAAATCCTCTTCTTGAATGATCTTCATCTCCATTTGAAGGCCGACTTGATGGAGTACTTGTGGCAAGGTCTTGAAGGGTTTTTGACTCTACTAATGACCAAATAAATTGTGTTTTACAATATGTAACATGCCCAAATGGGTATTTAATACATGGCATTGACTTAATAGACTTTATGACTTGATGACCAAACCTAATAGCTCACAATGGGAGCTTCATCTATAAAATAAAAGTCCTTGATCATGAAACCAATGATTCAAGCATAAATACTTTTATTTTTCTTCTTTATATCAATTACATAAAATCATGATTACACATGTCATTATGAAGACCAAACCTAGTTACATATTTCAACAATGAAGTCGTTCAGCTTATCTTTGTTGAGGAAACTGATTCTCCTTCCCTCTAGAATACTTTCCTGGTTTGTGGAAGCTGAATCGATTTTCCCTCTAGCCAAATTGAATTGCTCTTTTGAAGCAATTGCGCATTCTTCTGCATTGCTTCACTCAAAATAATTCCGCCTCCTTGTTTCTACTTCTTCGGATTTGGAAAACTTCCTCTAGATCACTACCTCTGCCCCTCACTATCTCTACTTCAATCTCTGGCTCTCCGCCAACTATTATTGCTCTCTGGGAATTGATCTGCCAAGGAAATCGAACTACTAGAGTGTGTTCTCCATCACCACATTGATCCCTTCTTATATATTCATGTTGGGATTCCAACGACCAAAATTAAATTTTAATCGATGGCTTAGATTATTTCCTAGAACAGGCCGTGTGGGTTTTTAGAGAATTCTCACCTTGACTTAATTAATTTTGATTAATTAACCATATTCCCTAAGTTTAAACTTAGGAAATATTTAAAAAACAGTTAATAATATAACTAAGCCATTTCTAGGTGGAATTTCCAAAAATGATTTCCGGGTTTCGGAGATCTCATGCATTCTAACATATCTGCCAAATTTTGTGGCTAGAACACATTCGATGCTACAGAAACTAACACATATATACACATATCCTAGCATATAAGGTATCTATACCAATCCTGGTTGCATATAATATTTTCACAAAGCCTGTTAAAGTATTTCCGAGTCCCATAAGGATTTTTTCATCCCAAAATTCTTGTGGTAGGGAATACATTTAAATCAATACCGGGACTTGCATGAATTCTTCTTTTTCTATTGAAAATATTTTTGACCTGTAACAAAATTCAATCCATGTGACTTAAAAAAAAAAAATATGACCACTCCTCAAATACGCTCTCCTAACCCACTATGCTTACCAATACTACTATTATAACAACCTTTGTAACACAATTTCAAATCGATCCTTTCTCTTCTTTGGGTTTCCATTGTATCTTGATCTAAGTTACCACAACTTTTTCATAAGGTTATATGCCCATGAACTTTCTAATGATAGTGTAGTCTCTCTTGATAACAAGGTCTCTCCTAAACTATAATTACTATAAACAATATATAATACATTCAGATCCATATTGAAGCTTGCGTGAAATGTTCCTTTTTCTAATGAAACTCTAACTAGTATCAAAATTCAATCCAACCAACTCAAAAACGAATATTACCACTCGCAAAATACACTCTACTAATTCTCTATGCCCCTATTCCATCTAATTAAAAATTGATATTTTCTTTTCTTTCATTCCTATCGTATCTTGATCGGTTCTCTATGCCCCTATTCCATCTAATTACAAATTGATATCTTCTTTCCTTTCATTCATGTCATATCTTGATCCAAATTTCTCGGATATTCAATCTAAGTGATAGTATTAAACTGTTAAGAAAATATTTACTTTTCCACATTCTTGTTCGAGCTAATCTAAACCACATTATTAAACCACTAGAAGATAAAGAAAATGCTTATTTACATTTATTTTAACAATATGATTAATCTCTTATCTGAACTTGTGATGTTCTTTTTTTTGGTTTCCCTTATGGCATGGTTAGGATGGAATTCCAAGGTTTGAGGTAGCTAGGTCGCAGGAGCAGGTTTATTACATCAGTAGGCCCACGGGCTTCTAGAGGGGTTATGGATTTTTGAGGAGTTTCTATGGGCTCTGATGGAATTCGTTCGACATATTCCATCATTTGCACAACTTTCCTTTTGTTCTGTTCCATTCCGACAACTTTTGAAAAATGAAGTTATTATTGGCCCTAACTCAATTAATTACGCTTAAGGTGGAATTCTGAGAGGAATAATTGATGGAACACCTTAGTGTAATAGCTCGTTGGAACCAAAATAAGAAGATCTACAAGATGGGATGGTGATAAGTGACTCTCAGTGGCCTAAGGAGGGATGGTGGAAAATTTACCATTTTCCCAAGTTAAAAGTGTATTTTATTTAAAATGAAAGAAGGAGAAATTATCGAGTGATTAAAATAATAACAAAATAAAGGCTTCTAGAGGGGTCCATCAGATCTATAAAAGAGGAGTAGACCATTGGATAGATCCTTGAGTTAGACATTTTTCTTATGGAGAGATTTGGAGAACTAGGAGTTCCCAACTTTAGCAATAGCCCTAGGACGGAAACCCTCAGGTGATTCAATGAGAGTGGGTGAGTATCCATCTCTTCCTTTGGTGAATTCATCCAAATTTCATAGGTTGTACTCATCAATTCAGTTATTTTGGAGGTTGAGTTCAGCTTGTAGCATATATTTGTGGGAGGCTATTCTCTCAACCATTTCCAACATTTGCATGCATTATCTATATTAATAAAATAACGTTGAGTGCTTCTACATGTTTATCATATTTATTCTTCAGTTGTAGAATATATTTCCAATTTTTGTCATTAATTTTATAGTGCAATTTCCACAAATCGTTTATTAAAATTGACAACATAAATTTTGAAGCAATATCCAACAAATTTATCATTTGAAATATTACAGTAGTATTATAGCCAAATTCCTCTAGTGTGAGGGTCTTAATTGCATATTGTTCGAGGGTTTTATTTTGAATGTGCCAAATTGTTTCACCATAAAATCCAAATCGTTGTTGAAGAACATTTTTATGACCAAGGTTTATCAAGCTCAACGTTGATTGCAAATTTGTCGCACATGTAGTAAATGTCCTACAAAATTTCTAACAAATTGTTGCAGACATAATGATAATTTGACAGATTTGAGTCGAATGTTATTGTCGATCAAATTATTAAATAGGGGCACATCCGTTACACAAATTTTTTTTGGATCCTTTGGCCCAATCTATTTTGATTATACAATGGACCGTGGGCATTCAAAGTGATTTTGTGAAGGGCGTAACCTTAGAATGAAATTACATGATTTAGAAGGCCGAGAAAATAATTGGAACATTGACTGTGGTTTAAACGCCAATTGCACAAAGGCGTTGTCTTTTTTTTTTTTTAATCTTCATAGTATTATATTGAGTCAATATAAAGAGTACATATGAGAGACAGCAAGGGCCAAAACGGGCGTCCTTGTGAGCATATGAAAAACAAAGGCATTGTCTATCATCGCCACAAATTCAAATTTACTTGGAGAACAGTTTTAATTCAAAAAATCAGAATGGTGAGTAATTGAATTGGTTTTTTTATGGTGGAAATGGATTCAGCGAACTCCTAAGGCACTCAAAATCCTGAAGTTTGAAAGTTGTAACCCAGATTTTCAAAAAAAATTATCGGATTTTGGTATAATATTACCAGAATTTCCATTATTTTTCGAGTTAATTTGTGAGTGTTTTAGACTATGCTTTGCACAAATCTCCTCATATTCAACAGTCCATCATACCCGTGCTTTTTATGTTATAGTTTTGGACAATTTGAGGGTGCACGAGGCTAAGCGGGCATGACATGAACGTAATTCGTGGGAGTGAGCAGTGTTGTGTTTCATCAAGCCGCCATTTCGAAAAGAAGATCACGACCAGGCTAAGCATGCCATGACAAGTCCAACGAGTCCATTGCCACATCAAGTGATAAGTTGTTTTTTCCTTCATGTCGATTCGATAGAGATTTTCGGACGGAGCCACGGTTCCAAAATTGCGTCGAGGGCGAGCACCAGTTGCAAATGGTGGGATATTGTGGTCACTTCTAGATTTGGGTCAAGCCAAAATAAAATTTCAAAATAAAAGATCGATAGATGATTATGCCAAGAGCTAAGTTGCATCCGTCAACAAGGTTGAGAATCATAACCATATGAATATATATGTTGGTGATCTGATGGCGTGTTGAGTGATTGGTAGAGCCCACGACCAGTTCTAAAGTGGGTGCACACAACAAGATCGGGTTAGTGGAGCCTGGTTGCAGTGGTCGTTACCAGATTTGATCAAAGAAATCAACCCATAATTGTTGCCATCTGAATATGTATGTTGGTGATTTGATTGCGTGTAGAGTGATTGGTAGAGTCCACAACCAGTTCTAACGTGGGTGCACACAACAAGATCGGGTTCGTGGAGACCGGATGCAGTGGTCGTTACCAGGTGTTGATCGAAGAAATCAACCCAGATACCATTTGCATTCACCAGTTCAATCTGCATACAGATTGAATGGTAATTTGAATAGTATCGAGGATCAAATATAGTGGTTGTTAGTTGTTGTTGGAACATGTGTGAATGGTCTGAACAATATTGTGTGAATTAGCCCAATGTGTTTAAGGCGTGTGACCTGGGAATGCGATGTTGCTTACATAAAATATTGGTGTTAATTCTTTGGAGTCATGCTTGATGGTCGAAGATATTTCTATTGGGGAATGAGGCCATTGAAAGGGTTGAGTTCCTATCGCAAAGAGGTCGCACTTACCTCTGCCACAATCCATGCAAGAGAATCACACACAGGTCGAGATTCCAGTGACAGTGGTATCAACGTGAACAACTATTGTATTGGAACAAAACCTATTTTATGTGGAATCTTGATCCATCCTCAATCCTAGAACATAATCTACAGGCTTCAACAATTGTATCAGTTTCATGTCCAGTCAACTGAATACGAGCAAGCCAAAATGTCATCACATTGCAAAGAATTTCCAGGTTCCCTTTCTATATTCTTTTGTCATAGCCTAATTTCCAAGTTGGTGGTTTCCCGGTGCTACATCTCATGAAAAATTTGTGCCACAAGATTTTTGTCGATTTAATACATTTGTAGTGTTGTAGTCGTCTTCACGCATTGTTGGGCATGTTATAGTCATCATCAGAAGTGTTGTTTGAGTTTGACAGTATTGTGTATGTGTTAATAAGGTATAAATTTGGTTGTCCATTATCTGGTTGTGTGTCCAAAGTCTAGTTTGTATTGCTGAAGGTTTTAATGAGTAATGTAATGGCATTTTACATGTTATTGTCATAAATCATCATTGACGCCAAGTCACTATAAGTGTGAATTTGTTCTTGAGTTGTTGCAGAGAGCACGCACTCATAGAAGGTTGTCACCATAAAGCCTTATATTCAGCTAGCCATGTCATTTGCATAGCGAGTTTGTTGAGGTATGAGTATTTGTTGCTAAGTCAAAATGTTGACCTAGAATCTAATAGTTGGACGCATGTCTAAGAATAGATTTTGTATATAAAGTGTCCAACAATTGCTAGTCTAAGAGGTTTTGTCAGAACTTTGAGTCAAAGTTTGGTTCCGTATAAGGACTGTAAGTCGTGTTGTATATGTTGCTAAAACATGGATTTGTAGATTTTTACTGTAGATTCAATAGCTTATGTGATATGCTCAAACACAAGATAGGAATCTACTCTACTCTTCAGCAGAAACAAAAATTGATCAATGAAAACAATAAGCAAAAAAAGAAGAATATCAATCACCCATAATACAATATTTCTCTGCTAAAAACCCCGACTATCCATATTGCATTAACTAGAAGATCTGAGAAGAAAATACAATGCTTGTTCAACCAGAACAATTCCTACACAAGTACAATCTATCTCTTTTGTCCCTAGGCTGACTCTGGCCAACACTAAGCCAATTTACTAGCCATCCAATCCCCTACTTCCTTGCAAAATTCCCGAGATAATTAGCCCATATTTAATTAGGAAATCTACTCTCCATAACTACAGAATCCATCCATAGGCTCTAAACTGATTGCATGCACTATATGTACGACTCTGAAAATTATATAACTGATAGTACACTGTCCCTGAACTTTAATCTCAATTGCATCTTCCTCTGAACTAACATGCATGAGTTATTTATGAGTGAATATTCAATTAACTGGTGTGGTACTAGTGATGCACTAGTGCACTACTCCACTATTAGACCTCTATTAGCTCCTCCAACAATTAAAACTAGTTTAAGTGAATATAACTAAAGTAGATTGAGTTATCTAATTACAACTCAAAAGAACTCAACCTGGGCCCCTAAAATTTAGGGATCACTCTACATGACTCTATATAGACTTCCAACTCGAATTTCCTAAGTCAATTAAGTAAATTTAACTTAATTAACTATTACAAGTTTCTATAATAATAGAATTTCGATTTAATTCACAATATAATTCAAGGACAAATTAAATTGGAATTTCTAGATGTTAATTTTAACATTTCCTGATGTTACTTTCAACACTCCCTCTCAACAAGAAAGGAATTAAACTCTATCACGATTCGGTACCTTTGGAATGTTTTGCATGCAACACTTGTCACTTTTGTTGTTGCTACTACAACATCTGCAACTAAAAAGCATCCAAATTGAATCAGTATGATGCAACTGTCGCCAAAGTCTCTAACTGCTACTAGCTTTGCCTTTGTCGACTGAAAACTTTGCGCTTTTGCTAACTCTGCCTTTGTGCCATTTTCATTGTTGTCAACTTTTCTCTGCACTCTCCAATATCTAGCTACTACTAGCCTCTGCCTCTGTCACTTTGATATTTGACTGCATTAACTGTCATTGATCCATCCTGCTAATGTGTATTGTGGTCTCCCGTAGCAAGGTAATGATCCATGAGACTAAACCTCTCAATGGACCCTGCCCAAATTTCTGCACTCTTGGGACTATTGCTTCACATTACCCCACCTCTCAGTTGGAGGTATGGTTGCATGTGCTTCCTCTGCCCACTTGGCTCAAAATTCCCCCCTACTGGAGGTCTCTGCTTGAGTGGATGTCTCCACTCGATCTCCTCTCTACTTCTCTAATTTTGGCTGCTCCACAACTTTCTGAGGTTTCTTCTTATCTACTTGAGTGGATCTCTCTACTCAGTCTCCTATCTGCTTCCCTAATTGTGGCTACTCCACAACTTCTGAGACTGTTTTTGAGGCTACTTCTAGGGATGCATGTTGAGTGGTAATTCATGCTCCCTCTCAACCATTAAATTTCTAACATTTTCCTTGCTCCTCAAGGCTTTTCATGCATGTTGTATCTCAAGTGCATACATGGTCGTGACTGACACACCAATATGTTTCATATGTCCCACCGTTTAAAAAAAAATTCTGAAAAAAAAAAGTAACTAATTTTAAATCAACGATATCTCCCTCATTTGAACTCCAATTAGGACGCTTTTTTTTTTTTAATTTGGGTATTGTTTTGCAATGGATCCATATCTCCTATTTGTTTTTCAAAAAAATTCCCAAAAATTTTCAGATCTGCTCTGCAAACTCGCCGCCCAAAAAATTATTGTTCCGATACCATGTAGATTTTTATTGTAAATTTAACAGCGTATGTGATATGCTAAAACACAAGATAATAATCTACTCTACTCTTCAGTGGAAACCAAAATTGGTCAATGAAAACAATAAAAAAAAAGGAAGAATATCAATCACACATAACACAATATTTCTTTGTGGAAAGAAACTGCTAAAAAACCCGACTATCTATATTGCATTAACCAGAAGATCTGAGAAGAAAATACAACGCTTGTTCAACCCGAACAATTCCTACACAAGTACAATCTATCTCTTTACTTCATAGGCTAACTCTAGCCAACACTTGGCCAATTTACTAGCCTTTCAAGCCCTTACTTCCTTGCAATTCCTGAGAGAATTAGCCCATATTTAATTGGGAAATCCACTCTCCATAATTGTGCAATCCATCCATAGGCCCTCAACTGATTGCATTCATTATCTGTACAACTTGAAAAATTATACAACTAATAATACATTGTCCCTAAACTCTAATCTCAACTGGGTCTTCCTCTGAACTGACATGCATGAGTTATTTATGAGTGAATCTTCAGTTAACTAGTATGGTACTGATGATGCATTGGTGCACTACTCCACTACTAGACCTCTACTAGTTCCTCCAACAATTAGAGCTAGTTTAACTAACTATAATTCAGTCAGACTGAGTTATCTAATTACAACTCAAAAGAACTCAACCTGGGCCCCAAAAATTTAGGGATCACTCTACATGACTTTAGATAGACTTCCAACTCGAATTTCCTACATCATTTAAGTTAATTTAAGTTAATTAACTATTACAAGTTGCTATGAGAATAGAATTTCAATTTAATTCACAATATAATTCAAGGACAAATTAAATTGGAATTTCTAGATGTCATTTTTAACATTTCTTGTTGTTATTTTCAACACTCCCTCTCAACAAGAAAGGAATTCAACTCTATCATGATCATGTACCTTTGGAATGTTCTGCATGCAACACTTGTCACTGTTGTTGTTGCTACTACAATATCTACAACCAAAAAGAATCCAAATTGAATCAATATGATGCATCTGCCACCAGAATCATTGTCTGCATTAGCTCTGCCTCTGTCGACTTAAAGCTTTGAGCTTCTACTGACTCTGCCTTTGTGCCATCTGCATTGTTGTCAACTCTGCTCTGCACTCTTCAGTATCTAACTGTTGTTAGCCTCTGCCTCTGTCACTCTGATATCTGACTACATAAATTGTTGTTAGACAAAACCTCTCAATGGACTCTGCCCAAATTCCTGCACTCTTGGGACTATTGCTTCACATCGTCCCACCTCTCACCTATAGATATGGCTACATGTGCTCCCTCTGCCCACTTGGCTCGAAATCCCCCCTACTGGAGGTCTATGCTTGAGTGGATGTCTCCACTCAGTCTCCTCTCTACTTCTTTAATTATGGTTGCTCCACAAATTTCTAAGGTTGTTTCTGAGGATGCTTCTTATCTACTTGAGTGGATCTCTCCACTCGGTTTCCTCTTTGCTTCTCTAATTGTGGTTACTCCACAACTTTTTGAGGCTGCTTCTGGGGCTGCATGTTGAAAGGTAATTCATGCTCTCTCTCAACCACAAAGTCTCTAGCCTTTTACTTGTTCCTCAAGGCTTTGCATGCGTCTTGTATCTCAAGTGCATGCAGGTTCTTGACTTGCACACCAATTTGTCTCATTTGTCCTGGCGTCACAAAATTTTCTAAAAAAAGAGTTGATTTTAAATCAACAATATCTCCCTCATTCGAATTTCGATTCGCATGGATTTTTTTTTTTTAATTTGGGTATTTTTACTTAAAGAATCTAGATTTGTTATTTGTTTTGGAAAATTTTTCCCAAAAAGTTTCAGATCTGCTCTATAAAATCTCTACCCAAAAATTCATGCTTCGATACCATGTAGATTTTTACTATAGATTCAATAGCTTATATGATATGCTAAAACACAAGACAAGAATCTACTCTACTCTTCGACGAAAACCAAAATTGATCGATGAAAACAATAAGAAGAAAAAGAAGAATATCAATCACACATAACACAATATTTCTCTAGAGAAAGCAACTGCTAAAAACCCTGACTATCTCTATTCCATTAACTAGAAGATTTGAGAAGAAAATACAATGCTTGTTCAACCCGAACAATTCCAACACAAGTACAATCTATCTCTCTACTTCCTAGGCTGACTTTGGCCAATACTTAGCCAATTTACTAGCCTTCCAAACCCTACTTCCTTGCACAATTCTTGAGAGAATCAACCCATATTTAATCCATCCATAAGCCCTCAACTGATTGCATGCACTATAATTCAAGGACACATTAAATTGAAATTTCTAAATGCTATTTTTAACATTTCTTGTTATTTTCAACAAGATGAAACCTTCACAAATTCCCTTAATATGTTCCAGCAACAAACAACAAGCCCTTTTCAAAGGGGATACATGTTATTTCTCAACAAGAGCAACCACATAAAGAACATGAGATGAGATCCAAAATCTTTACACATGGGACATATTTGAGATTTATGGGGTTTATAGTAAAAGCTCTTCTCAAATTAGAAAAACTTGCCTCACTCATTTCCAAGGTGGACCAGTCAAATGGGAAGAGCTTGATTTGGGCTCTAAAACCAACCATGTTTTCCTTAGTACCACATATCTATTTGGATCACCCTTGTGAAGGGATCAAACTTCTGGTTGCCTCATATCTTAGCAATATCATGGTGCTAACTACTCCCTTACCCCCTTACAAAGATGGCATTATGAGAAGAATCTTTAGATTGATCGAAGAGACATTTCAGGACTTGGATAACAATGAGGGCCCTACTTATGCGAAGAAGCTATAAATTTTATAAATCACGGCCATAGTTAAAACATATGAACTCATGTTTGATCTAGAGTGTGATGGTTTGATCCGAAAAATGTTCCAATGCTTCTTCCGCATTAAGGAACATCATCCTGACATGGTTAGAACAAACATGTTGTCCATTTTGTCTTCAATTATGGGAGGTCGTGATGCCATTTGCAAGGAATTGCAGCCTAGATTGTTGGCCATTTGGAGGAGGAAACAATTGGTTTCAATTGTTGCTTATGAACTAGCTGAAAGGTTGGTTCAACACAACATTGGGTTGTTCAGAAGACAATTGACCAAGAAAGAGCTACTCGAGTTTGGTGGACCATGCAACAAGAATGAGCTAAGAAGAAAGGGTCTTTGCTTCATTTGTAAGGAAGCTTGGGGACCTAACCACTCGTGTTTGGGTGAGACTAAGGAGATGACAAGGATAGATCAAGTGGAGGTTCCTTATGACTTTCAAGATGTGGATTATTCTTCTATAGTTGATTCCATGGGTTTTTACGAGGATACATTTGAGAAGCATGAGCGTTCATACGGAGTCACTGACAACAACTTCGATATGCATCTATGTGAGATGAAGTATGATGAGCAACAAATTATTTCCATGGGGGAAGACAATCAGGGAGTAGACTAGAAAGATAAGCAATTGATGATTGAGCACGAAGAGCACATAGAGGAGCATGAGTCAACTGAGAAGGATGGTGTGCACAATGTGCATGATGAGCCATTCTTAGAGAGCCAGGTGGAGGCTCATGTGAAGCCCATGATGGAGGAGGATGAACAATCATTTTAAGGATCAGTCATTGATGAGAAGCAGACAAATGCACAAGAAACTAGCATAGTTGCAGTACAATCAAGCAACAACCCTCTCCAAGAGTACATAGACATGACTTACAACACAACTTGCCCATTTTCGCCCATTATAGAGAGGGGCAATATTTCTTAGACAAGTCTTGTAGATTAACTAGGTAGAACAACATGAGTTAGCATGGACCAACTTCAACATAGTATACTTGTTCCATACACAAGTGTCCATGAATTTGATTCTTTCCATAGGATGGATTGGTGGGAGATCATGAGTTGGTATCCTATTGATGGTGCGATATTCTTAGTCAGGGGCATAGTACAACAGGGACCCTTAGACATGAAGGATACTACATGCTCTAGTTGGCAGTGTTATTTAAGCCGACATCTCTTCAACATTGCATCCCAACATCAATAGAGTGGGATTGGCATTAATTTGTGTTGGAGGTTAGATTGGAGAGAAGTGATGAGTTGGTATTCAATTGAGGGAGCAACATTTAGAGATGGAGACATAACACAACTAGAGCCATGGGATAGGAGTGTTAATGATTGGCTATGGTGGCAATGGGATCCAGGAGGATCTGTTGATGGCAGGATGAGTAGAAGTTTAGTTTGGGATCCGAGCATTAAGGGATTTGTTCATGGTGGGGTGGCACAGAGGCATGGTATCACCTGATGGTTCGTATGGGATCTAGGTATTGGTTCTTCGTTGCACTGGACCACTAGATTGGTTGACATATATGAATTGCTTGAGGGAAAGAAATCTTGGGGCAGGAGGATTTGTGATATTCCTTTTTCTGGTTTCCCTTATGGCGCGGTTAGGATGAACTTCCAGGGTTGGAGGCAACTAGGTCACAAGAGAAGGTTTATTCTATTGGTGGGCCCAAGGGCTTCTGGAGGGGATTTATGGGGTTTTGAAGAGTTTCTACGGGATTTGATGGCATTCGCTTGGTATATTCCATCATCCACACAACTTTCCTTTTGTTTTGTTGCATTCTGACAACATTTTAAAAATAGGGTTATTATTAGGTCTAACTCAATTAATTATGCTTAAGCTGTCATTTCGAGAAGAATACTTAACGAAACACCTTGGCGTAGTATCTTGTTGGAACCAAAATGAGAAGATCTATAAGATGGGATGGTGAGAAATGAATTTCAGTGCCTTGAGGGATGGCGGTCGATTTACCATTTTATTGAATTAAAAAGATATTTTAATTAAAATGAAAGCGGGAAAAAATACCAAGTGATTAAAATAATAATAAAATAAAGGTTTCTAGAGGGGTCCATCAGATCTATAAAAGAAGACGACGAGACCATTTGGAGACATCCTTGAGTTGAACATTTTTCTTGCGAAGGCCCTTGGTGAATTCATCCATAGTTCATAGGTTGTACTCAATTTTTGGAGGCAGAGTTCAACTTGTAACAGATATTTGTGGGAGGCTATTCTTGTAGCAGATATTTGCATGTTTATCCTGTTTATTCTCTAGTTGCAAAATATATTTCCAGTTTTTGTGGTTAATTCTATAGTGCAATTTTTGCAAATAGTTAATTAAAATTGCAATATCCAGCAAATTTATCATTTGGAATATTACAAAACTTTTACTTTCGTTGGTGTTCTATTTCTAGTTTCTCCATCCTCCTCCTAATGAATAGTTCATTATTTCGTAGTTTCTCGATTTTCTTCATGGAAAGTTCATCATTTTGTTAATTTTCCATGGTTATTTTGATATTTTTTTTTTTTTTTTTTGTCAAGTAAGAGTGGAGTCTTCAATTAACTGATAAAAAGATTACATATGGTACACGTCTTCACAAGTGTAATGACCAACAAAGACAAAATCGTTGATGATTAACAATCAACAGGGTCAACAAAACCGAAACCTTACACATAAACCTCCAACCATTATACAACCCGATAGCCATTCGATAAGAACCCCAATGATCTGATGGTCCTTAAAGAAATCGCATCGGAAAATTACGCGACCCTTACCCGTTTTACGGAGCTGACAGAGAAAATAAACTAATGGTGTATAAAACTTCGGGTCAACTCTTGGACTTAACCTCTTCCCATTTTGAAACCCGATATCCTTTCGATCAAGATCTTGTATGATTCGATGGTCTTTAATGATGTCACACCGGAAACATGTGCGACTCTTACTTGCATCATGGATGTGATAAGGATTATAAGCCATTGGTCTATAAAAATTCAGGTCCGCTCTAAGACTTAACCTCCGATCACTTTTAAAACCCGATATCCATTCGATCAAGCCCCTTTTGATCCGATGGTTCTCAATGATATCGGATCAGAAACTAGTGTGACATTTACCCACTTTACGGAGCCGATGAAGATTATAAACCACTGATCTATAAATCTTTGGGTCCACTTGTAGACTTAACCTTCGATCATTTTCCAACCCGATAGCCATTCGATAACGAAGGCCATCAAAACCTATGGTCTGCGGCCCTTCAACTAGCTCGTTGTTTACCGTGTACTCCTCTCCTGTAGTTAGCTTTGACTTAAGCATTGATTGTGGGATCGACGGTTAAGATTGACTCCTACTTTCGCTCTCCCCTACTTCCACTAGTCTTCCTCCTGCTCATTACTCATGGTCTGGAAGTATTCCATGTTCTTGGCCACCTGTCGTTGACGATCATCACGCAATTTACCTGAGGGTGTTGAATCCCAAGCGTACCTAATATAACTTTCCTTACAAAGCACTCCTTCATTTACCAAACGATCAACTAACATATTGGCTTTTCTTCGCACATGAATGAAGCTGCCAGTTCTCAGGGTTCGCAAGTGGGAATGAATACGCTGAAAGACCTGTGATAGCCTCCAATGTTTCGACACTTTTCCAGGTGTCATTCCATTACATATCTTCTTGGCCGCATTAAAGACCAATTCAAAGTCTGCTTCAATGATGACGTTGTGTAGATTTGACTCAATCAGGATTTCCAGGCACTGCTCTAAGGCCATGAGCTCCGCCATGTTATTAGTGGTAGTCCCCAAATGAATATGAAAGATATCCTTTCTGTGCCCCTGCTCATCTCTTATGACCCCGCCAAATCCGGCCATCCCTGGGTTGCCCTTAGAGGCTCTGTCTATATTGATTTTCAAAAAACCATGAGGAGGAGGCTGCTAGATATCTTTACCAACAGTTGTTTGGTTCACACCCTTGTTTATGCCCTAGGGAACCAGAGAATGGAGACCCAACTGCAGCAGTATGCGAGCATCCTAGGGCAAAGGAGGGTTCTCAGAAAGTTTGCACATAAGGGCTCCAACTCTATCTTTGAGCTGTTGCAATATTTGGGCAATGATGTTCTGGGTCGAGCTTGTTTTGTTCTTGAAAATCCTGCCATTGCGTTCTTTCCAAACATCTCAAATAATAAAGTCTAGAACCGGAGTCCAAGATTTGTTGATGATTTCATTGCCTGAAAAGTCTTTCCTCCAATTCTTCAAAGTGTTGGTGATGCTGAGTCTGTCCTTGTCACTTTGCCTGAAGATTGAGGCCACCCAATCCCATAAGGTAGAGGTGAATGGGTAGAGGTTGAGTAAGTGTTCCATCTCTCCTCCTGTAAGCCACATAGATGGCATTTGCATGGGCCAACAAATCCCCTTTTCAGAAGATTCTCCCAAGTTCGAATTTTCTTTTGTTGAACCAACCACATAAACAACTTGATTTTCATCCAATGCGGGTTTTGCCAAAGGTCATTCCATACCTGATCAGGGTTTTGATAATCAAAACCTAGGGCCATTCATTTAGCATCTTTGAGGTTAAAAGTGCCTTCGATGTTTCTTCCCCATCTCAGTTGGTCAGACGAGGATGACACCAAAATCTTCCTCTGTTCCAAGTCAAGAGCAAGTGAATCCGCCTGGGCCTTCAAAGGACTCTCTTCACTATAACCAAGATCCTTCCACATTCTCCATTTACCATTGTCCCTTACCTGATCCCAAAAGTCACTTACCATAAGTAAACCTCTGTTGTCAGTGTCATTCTTGAGAGCGGTTAGTTCTTCCCTAAACAAATTTGGTTCCTGCTGCTAGTTATCCTCCCAAAACTGTGCCAGATTCCTAGCTTGGATCTCCCAGAAACTATGTTGTTGGACAATAGCTCTATTCTCCCAAGCAAGGTTCCAAATGCGGGAGCCCTTGATGAGCCCTGACATTCGGATATGATCCCTCTCCTGCCAATTATTTTCATATTTCTGTTTCCAAAGCTTGGCCTAAGGGGTTGTCGATTCCTTAAGCCATCTCCACCAAAGTTTGGCTCCCGAAACTCTGTTGAGGGTTTCAGGGTCATGAAGCCCCAAACCACCATGGGCCTTAGGTTTGCAGAGCTTGTCCCAAGCTACCAAAGCCCACTTATTTTTCTCTTCCCCTTTGCCCCAAAGAAAATCTCGTTGAATACTCTTGATTTGCTGCATAACTCCTTTAGGAGCAGGAAAAGCTGAAAGCATGAAAATGGGAATAGCCTACCGGAAAACCTTTTTAAGCACAAGACGCCCTGCCAAATTCAAAGACATGCAATTCCATTTCCTGACTTTGTCCTAAAGTTTATTAGTTACCGGCTCCCACACTCCCTTGCTTAGAGGTTTGTCCATAAGAGGCATTCCAAGGTACTTGTATGGTAACTGATCCCTTTGAAACCCGAGAATTCTGGTGAGGTTCCTCTAAATAGCAATGTTAGTGTTAAAAAAGAAAACCTTTGATTTGTCAAGGCTTACCTTTGAACCAGCAGCCAAAGCAAAGTTGTTCAGGATTTGTTTGAAAGATATCGCTTCCTTGATCGTGGGAATACCCTCAGCATTGTGTCATCCACAAATTGTTGATGAGTAGAAGCAACACCATCCGTGGTAAGTTTCAGACCTTGGATTCTTCCTTCAACATTTGCCATTTTGATCGCTTTGCCTAGCCCTTCCATCATGAGAACAAAGAGGAAGGGGGAGAGCGAATCCCCTTATCTGAGACCCCTAGAAGGCAATAAGGTTATAGAGGGAGAGCCGTTAAGCAGAATGGAGAAGCTAGTCGTGGATACAAGGGCCATAACCCATCTTATCCAATTGTGGTCGAAGTCATAAGCTCTTAGCACTGCCTTGATGTAAGACCAACTTAGCTTATCATATGCTTTCGCTAGGTCAAGTTGCATGATCATACCAGCTTGCTTATTGCTCTTAAGAGAGTGTACCACCTTGTGAGCTTGTATGATGTTATTGAGAATCCGTCTTCCTTCCACAAAACCAATTTGCTCCTCTGAGACGAGAGCTGGAAGAAGGGGCTTGAGTCTGTTAGCGATCACTTTGGAAATAATTTTGTACACCACATTACATAAGGCTATGGGTATGAATCTGTCCGGTGTCATAGCTTTTTCTTGCTTTGGAATCAAAGCTATGAAAGAGGCATTAAGAGCCTTCAAAATCGTTTTGGATCTTCTAGAGTCCTCCACAACATCAAGGATATCTTGTTTGACTGTTTTCCAACAAGCTTTGAAGAAGTCCACATTGAACCCATCTGGGCCAGGAGTTTTCCCATTTTGTATCTCATTAATAACTTCACTGACCTCCTCTTCAGACAATGGCATGTTAAGATTGTGGTTGTCTTCCTTGGTTACAAGCTTAGGAATGTACTTTGTGAATTTGTTAATGAACCGAGATCTGTCGACAAGAAGCTCCTCTGCTATGCTAAGGAAGTGTTGTACTAGGACAGATTCCATTTCTTTGTGAGAGACAAGCTCTTTCCCTTGAGAATCTTTAAGTTTTGAAATTCTGTTATGTGACCTATGATCCAAGGTTGATTTATGAAAAAACTTTGTGTTTCTTTCTCCTCTAATCCACTGCACCCTCGATTTCTGTCTCCAGAAAATCTCCTCTTGCATGCACCAATCTTCCCATTCGTTCTAAAGAGAGTCAGCTTGAGTTTTCCTTTCCTTGGTAAAACCTTCTATGATGATGATCTGATTAATCCCCTGGAGTTTCTGCTCAACCTTTCTTTTGGCTTTAAAAATATTACCAAACTCTTTTTTGTTCCAATCTTTAAGCCTAGATTTGATGTGTTTAAGTCTCTGTTGTAACATGAACATTTTAGTGCCTTGAACGGGCATATCCTCCATCCACCATTTGTCAATATTGCTGGTGAAGTCAGGGTGAGAGAGCCAGACATTTCCAAACCTAAAAGGTTTGTTCCTTGATGTACCCATAAAAGTAGCTTCAAGCTAGACAGGCCAGTGGTCCGAGCCTCCAAAGGGAAGGATTAAAGCTGACATATCAAGGCCTGTGAGAAGGAGGTCCTCTGAGATTATGAATCTATCTAGTTTAGAGGCGACTTGAGAAGCCCCTCCCCTCTTATTGTTCCAAGTAAAAGTGCCATTTATTGTTTCAGTGTCCACTAGCCCCATGTTATTTATGAAGTTCTGGAAGGCAATGGAGTCTTTGCCTAGTTTTCTGGTACCGCCTTTTTTCTCTGTAAGAGATCTGGTCATATTGAAATCCCCTGCCAGAATCCAGGGCATATCAGGAAATCTCTCTCTCAACTCCTCAAGGGAGGTGAGAAGCTTGAGTTTGTCTTCTAGTTTTTGAGGACCATAGACATTTGTGATCATGTAGATCTCCTTATCACCCAAAGGTTGAATCACCAACGATAGATAGTTCCTAGAAGCTTCAACATCTAGGATTCCAAGTTTCTAAGAATCCCATAGTATAAGAATCCCCCCCCGCCGAGTTGTCCACTTTAACCTATAGATACTCATACTTGATTAACCATTTGCTCTATATCTCTCTGATCTTGTCCATCGAACATTTTGTTTCCTGAACAAAAACCATATCTGGTTTTTCTTCTTTTATTCTACTGCTAAGATTTCTTTGTTTCCTTTTACTTCCTAGACCCCTAATGTTCCACATTGTAAGCTTCATTAAGAAAGGTTTGTAAAGGAGTAACTAGTAAGATCTCTCATCTTACTTGAGTTAATCATGAGTTTCCCACATTCGGTCAACAATTCATTCTATTTTTTTCTTTCTCTTTTCCTACCTGGGTTCTTGGAAGAATGCATCAGCGTATCCTCCATCGTTTTCACCCCTCTATTCTCATGGCTATCATGGTTTCTTTTGACTCCAGAACCCTTCGATTGTGATCTCCAGAGGAAGAGTTGTTGAACCCTGTCAAACTCCTCTTTTGGCAGAGAGTCTACCCCTTTGGTGATTCCCTACTCCATAAACTTTTCTAAATCTAAATTCTCCCTCTCTAGAGTCTCCTGCAGTTCATGGTCCTCCATTCCAAACCCACTTGGGGTCATCTCATGGTCCCTACTAAGCTCCATAATGCTCGGCAGATCATCCTTTTGTTGGTTGTTCTCTGGTATATCCTCCATGTTAGTATCCCTTTCCTTCTTGGTGGGATTATTCTCCGATTCCTAGTTTGTCCTATTGTTTCCAACTCTTCTAAGATCTTGAAACTATTGTGGCTTAGTTGTTCGTCCTCATTAATTTTCTTTTGGTACCACTTGCCTCCTTTCCCTTTACCCCCAACCTTAGTAAAACCCTCGAGATCTTTGCCTGTAGTGTCTTTCGTGATGCTCTCCAGTTTGTTCAATGGGAAATTCCTGTATAGGTGCCTGTGTTCATGGCACTTACGACACCTAAATGGGACGTTTCATAGTCCACCGCCTGCACCCATTCTTCGTCATACACTTCTAAAATGATTGCATCCAGAAGTGCCCCAAATAAGTCCATTTCCACACATATCTTGGCAAAGGAAGTGTATTTGCCTCTAGAGTAGCATCTGATATCTTTATAAAATGCCCTAGCTTGTTGCTGATAGCCTTTAGAAACTCCGACAGTCAATAATCTAAAGGAAGGGAGTAAAGTCTTATCCATACCGGTACCAATGTGAAAATTTCTCGTTTTGGGACAAATTTCATCACCCATGGTCGCATGTAAAAGCCTACAACAGCGTAAAACTAGGGTCCTCCCTCGAACACTTTGTCTTTATCCTCTAAGCTTGTGAACACCACTGTGAAGAAGCCCTTGGACCCAAGGTGAAGGTTGATTTCCCCCTTTGGTTTCCAATGGTTCCTTATCCATGCTTGCAAAGCCTTTTCCGTCAGCCAAATCCCCATAAATTTGTAGATAACCGCATATTCCGCCATGTGATCTCTGTGAATCTGTAGCGCTGGGTCCCTTAAAATGACCCAAAGAATAGTCGTCGACTTGGGTTTACAGACCCCTGTTGTATCCTCTTCTCCTTACTAGCTTCCTCATGATTCTCTCCCTGTCCATGAGGTTTGATATTTTCCGGTTTTTCTGTGTTAATAGCCTCTGTTGCCACCTCCGTTGGTTTCTTGAAGCGGTGCGATCTAGCTCCCTTCTATCTGCAATCACTTGACTGTAGGAGGGAGCAGAACTCCCTCCTCCATGCCCCGCCATGGTGACCAACGACAAAACCCTAACGCAAAACCCTAGTTCAGATTGCAGAGCCGAGTCGAACCTTCTGTCCTACATATCCTAATAGGTCTAACTTTCAGAAATTATAAATTATTATTCGTTATTTTGATATTTTCTCTGTTTAGTTACATGTGCTATTGTACTTTTGAAATTTTCCTCTTTGGTATATGATTGTCATATAAAGTGTGTACATATTGTAAAATAACTTGTTTACGGTTAACATGATAGAAAAATATATGTAGTAATTAAAGTTCAGTAGATTGGTTTATTCAATTGGAATAGACTGTATCAAGGGGAAGATTGTTGTGGCGTCTCTCGTTTTAAGTTTGATTCAGATTCAATTTCCACCAAGTCCCACTGGAAAATATATAAATAGAGACGATGTACCCTGCCTATAGTCGGCAGCAGGTAATGGAAAAAATGCATGATAAAGATAAATTCCTATTAAATGACATTTTCTGTGAGCCTAAATGTATAAGTTTTATCTACCTTTTAAGCGGAACATCATCCCATATAATTAATTTCACAGATCAATTCAGAGATTTTACATGGTCATTTTAATCACTGGATTGCAGGAGTCCAATATAAATCATTAGTTCCCATGCAATAATCACAATTTTCTCCCCACAAGTAGATGTAGCATGCTAGTCAAGGTTGGTTGAGCATTGCCAATACTTAGATGTATTGACTAGATGGCTGTGTATTGAAAAGAAACAACACATTACATACTGTCTCCCACAAACAGACTAGATACTAGATTCTATCTTCATAATTGTGTATTGGATCCCTTGAAAAGAGAATTAAAAGAAAATTTAAAGTCAATGTCATCGTATACATATTTTTACATTGAAACAATAATTCAATGAGCATACAATGCGAGAAAAGTAAGCCAGAAACTCTAGACAAATAATAAGATACCTTCAGGTAAATCTAGAGACAATCAAACAATCAAGTTCAGGTAAATATAGAGACAATCAAACAATCTATGAAGGAGTTCCCTCCGAAGACCTCTGAAGATCTAACTCATGCTCAGCAACCATTATGCAAGAATCCTTCTCCAAAGATGAAGCAGGGTCTGAATCATCTGCTGCTCCACTTCTTACAGTTTTTACCAAGTTTGAATCTATCTTCGCTGGGCTAAGTATGTCTGGCATACACTGGACATCAGGTGAAATACCTACTTGATCAATTTCATGCATCGCTGGAGATATATACTTTGCTACAGTCACAAAGAGAGCTGATCCATCATGTAGCTCGGTTACACTCTGCAGATAACAAGATGATTTCAGCTGCTTAATCAGTAAAAATCTGTTTTTCAAGTCATCACTAACGTTAGTTGAAGAAAACCTAGATTCTCACCCACTTGAATGTCTCTTAGGATACTAAGATCACCTGAATTTTTCCTTTGCCAAAAGTCTTGTGACCGATAAGTTTGGCACGTCCATTGTCATGCAATGCCCCTGCTAGAATTTCACTTGCACTTGCGCTACCTTCATTAACCTAGACAACGCAGTGTTTTCAATAATATGGCTAATAGAGCTGCCAGGTCCATTATTTCACTTGGATTGAAAAATTCCATTTTTTAGATACCTTGTCTCTGACAATTAGAACATAATAAAAATTTGAAACAATTGAATAGGAATAGAGATCAAATTTCACATGGAAGTCTCAGAGATCAAATGCTGCTACGTAAAGACCTCCTCTCTCTTTCCACAAAGGGGAAAAGAAGAACAAGAATCCATGCTAATAGAATATTTACCAGAACAACAAGAGGATCGTGAGTCAAAGCGCGCCCATTAATCATGTTTATGGGCAACATATTACCATCTCGATCAATGGTGTTAACAAGAGTTTCATTTCCATCCAACCATATCTGTGCGACGTCAAGTCCAGCCTTAACTAACCCTCCCTACTAGGTGCAAAAAAAGTAGCGGATAAGAATTAGAAACCACAGTTTCAATGGTGTTAACAAGAGTTTCATTTCCATCCAACCATATCTGTGCGACGTCAAGTCCAGCCTTAACTAACCCTCCCTACTAGGTGCAAAAAAAGTAGTGGATAAGAATTAGAAACCACAGTTTCAAATGGAATTATAATGTAATATAGTTTTAAAGTGCGTATAAACTCACAGGATTATTGCGTAAGTCCAAAATGTATGAATGAACATCTTGATCCTCCAATGCAACGATGACATTTTCCATGTCTGTTGCAGCAGTCTATTGCAAACGTAAACAACACATAAGAGCGATTTCCCACACAAGGTTATATCAAAACATTTGATAAATAATAGAAATAACCTTTGCAGAATGATTACAGTAGAATTTTTTTTTGCAAATCACATTAGAAGCTTGTTTGGCAAAATTCACTAAAACGCCAAATTTCCTTCAACTCAGTCAACCTTACCAAAAAATGTCAATAGAATACTCTGCGAAATTAAGAAGGGATGATAGAATATTATATGATCCACGTGTGCAAGATGGCCCTGAAGCTGGTTAGAAAACTTCATGACTAAGTATTCCAACTCCCTGAGCTTTCAAAATATTATAGTCCATCAATTTAATGTACAAGTTCATGGCTATATGTAGAAGTAAATGTCCACAGCTGAAGAAATTAGTCTGCAGTAGATATTGGTCCACAAGTTTTAGTGTAACGGATTGGCTTAGATGTGAGGTTGATTAACTGTTTTTGGTTGTAAATTGTGACAATTGACCTTCGTATATTAAGTGAAAATGAGGCAATGAATGGCTAAGAAGGTACTGATTAGATGGATAGACTGGTAAGGCATTATAAGAGGTGATGTAACATCCCATTTTGATCTCCTCTTTTGTATATATTTGGTTATCCAATATTGGATATATGATGTGGCATTTTGCTTGGATCACTAGACAAAGGGCCATATACATGAGGACCCTAATGTAATTATTGTAAATGAGGTCTTGTATGAGAATCGGACTTGAATAGTCACATACACCCACCCACTCAAAGGTACGGTGTGCAGTCCACTCTTTTGATGCATTCATGCATGACCAGTCCAATACAATACCTCGCAAGATTGTTATTCTATGCTGGAGCTAGAGTTCCCCTACATTAGCCTAGATGTGTGACCTCTAGGGATGTCTAGCGCTTAGATAGGACCTTTGACTTCCTTCTTTCCCTGATCCCTAGCCTTTGGTCACTAGTTTGTCTCACTTTGACCCTCAAGACACTCATTTGGGGTATTTCCTAGCATTGCAGGTTCAGTTGGGCAAGCAAACCTCCATGGGTCCATCATCACTTAGGATCATTCATTACAAGTCCATGACTACCCAAATCCATTTTGGGTTTCTATTCATCGAGTCAATATGAGTCAAACTTTGGGTGGAAAGTGTGCTATGAGTTTCTAAGAGTCCACTGCATTAGTGTTCAGCAACATGCATAATGAAGAGATGATGTGGACCTAAAACATGTAGCGTTATCTTAACAAACCCATGGTACTAAGTCAACACGCATGGCACCAAGTCAGCGAGCACAATACGACTATTTTGTATGACTTCGACCCTCCAATGGCTAACCTATTATACACCTACACCTTGAGATTACTCCAATGTTCCACCAAGTTTCCGAGACGAGGAGGCAAGGGAGCGGGGATATGCAAGAGCGGCCTATGCAAAAGCTCCCCACCAATTTTTAGGAAACATGGGGGACGTCGGGGTCTTAAAAACTTATAAATATAAAATATAAATCAATGAATCATATAACTGAAACAAATTAAAAATGAAAAGCATGATCATTGATATCATTATCATATAAATTATAATCGTACATCATACATATAAGTTTGTAATTGTACAATGTAACTACTAGTCTACTAACTTACTAGCAATGCACAATGAAAATAAATTATAAAATTATAAAATTATAAATGTTTAAAGTTTTAAACTTTAATCTTTAAACCATATTGATGTTCCACTTCCAACTATGAACATTGAATACTGAATAATATAAAACTCAAGTTTGATACATCAGTCGCAGCGTTCTATTCAACGAAGGCGCAGACAAAAGGCTCCTTGGTGATGGCATCAATGTTCAGTTCAACGACAGAGCAAACAAAAAATGAAATGTGAAATGCACATAATGTAAACCCTTCCTGGTCGATCAACAAATATTAAAAATTACGATTTTTTTTTGTTTCATAAAAAAAAATTCTGAATTTTTTCTAGGGAAACTACCCCTCAAGACCCCTTAAGACCCCTTTCACCTAGGAAACGACCCCTTTCAGGTTTCCTCGCATACCCTATTTTTTGGGAGTGTGGGGAAACATCCCCTCTCGTCCCCAAGTCCCCGGAGGGCGAGGGAGCTAGGAAACTCAACCCCCAGATGGGGGGACACAACCCCCTGGAACACTGGATTATTCCCTTGCCTATTTATACCATTCAATTCCTCTTTGTCAAGTCCCTTGGAAGCTTCAATCTTTGAAATCCATACTAGATTGATTTCCAATCTATCTCTCTTCCACCTCTCTCACCCTCTTGGGTTGCCTACACCTATCATCTTCAACATCTCTAGAAGGATTGTTACCCCTCATTTCAAAAGGGGTACATATAGACATTTTTTTCACTTTACATAACACCATTGTAAGCCCAAGGATGCAATTTTAATCCTTGTAGGCCATGTGAATCTTTGTATTGAGATATATTACACCTATTATGGTTGGCCATCATAGCCGCTCAGTTTGGTTCCCGCTCTCAGCGCGTTTTGTCTTGGATAGGATTGGATGAATTAGAGTGAATCACATTGGGACTCATGGTTTATGGCAACATCTGGTTATGTGGGAGTGATCAAAGTTGTAGAGGCTAGCACAACCCATGTCATGTGCACCTGTCTTACCACATGGTGATGTGTCATAGAGTCTGCATGCATCCTTGGACTTGGTGTAGCATTTATCATCCAGTTCTCAATATCGCAATCTCATAGTTTTCAGTCATTCACTTTTCTTGAGGTAGTGCACATTTCCCAATGTGCTCAATCCCAAAAGTAAAAAAGTCAACTTGGTCTCAAATTGCTCAAAATAAAACATAGATGATATACCACGTGGGAAGTTTTGCAAAATATGAAGGAATTACTCAAAACACGCAATTAAAAATGGTCCAGTGACACATGGGAGTTTCAAGTGGTGAAACAGGATCAACTTTGGGCATGAAGAGACAATCTTTATGTCAAAAATTATCTAAAAAATTGGCTGGACAAAGCTCAGGTGGCAGAATCCTTAAATTCCTGAGACGTTGTGTTGAGAAATCTTAAAGGGTAGTAGTTAGGATGATTTCTCTTTCTATGATAACTGCTTGTGATATCTTTTTACTTTTTCTTACTTATTAGCTTCTTCTTTTATTATTATATTCGTCCTTATCATCAAGCAACTACCAAAACAAGAAGAACAATAGTACACAAGATATAGGCTGCAAGCCAAGGCCAAGACCTCTCCATTTGAGAGGAAAACCCGTAAATCTCTTCTCTTCTTATAGATTCTTCAATTGATGAATTCCAAGACCTCTAGAACAAGACTAACACCCTTCCAAAACCAAGTCCAACCTTCTTGATGATGTGCTTTCCTTGTCCAAGTCAAACCCAGTTAAATCTCTTCTAGCAGCACAACTTCAACCCCCAGCAACAAAATTTTGGTCTCTACTACATTTTTGAAATTTTCTGAAATTTTTTACCCTCCCAATAGCAGTTGCTTCCATATGTGTGAGCTTATTTCAGCTTTCCAAGACTTCGTCAGACCTTCACTTGAATTTCTTTCCCTTTTGAGCCCTCCTTCGATCTTCTTTATGCACTTCTTCCAAGTTTGATCCTGTAGTAGCAAAAACCTAACCCAACAGGAGAAACCCTAGTTTCCTTCCTTTGCACGTGTGAAGAGAGAGAGAGAGAGAAAGTAGCCCAAACACTTTGATCCTCATCCTCCTTCCCTCGCTAGCCTCTTTCTTCTTCTTCTTCACTCACTTGATGAGAAAATGAATTGTGTCTTTAGGAGGTCGAGTTCCCTCCTATATATAGGCTTCCAAGGAGGACGAAGTTCCTCAAATTAGGTCGACTTCTTTGTTGGCAAGCCGATTTGGTCTTGGAGGGTTTCTTGACATTTTAAAATACAAAAATAATTATTTTTCAAGTTACAATGTGCCCAAAGGGGTCCTCAACATATGAAAATGACTCTTTTGACTTCTTGACCTAGGACAAACTCTAGAAGAACTTAATGGGTGCTTGACCTCTAAAATAAAAGACCTTGAGTATAAAACCTGTGCTCCAAAAATAGCAATAATAATTTTTCTTTCATTTTACAAAATACAAGAACCAAAAGTACATTTCATATTTATGAAGACCGAACCTACTTACACAATTTTCAACACTCCCTCCTTAACTAGGGAGGTATTCATAAATGGTACATGGACATTCTCAATCTGAAGAGATCTCATAAGAAGAGTTGTATTGGTAACCCATTTGTTTAGCATCATAACAACCAATGTTGTCACATAGCAAGGCCTTGACTAACAACTCTATCTCTCCACAAGATTAGAGCACAATGCTAGCGAGACCAATGACTTATAGACACCAACATCATTGTCTCCCAAGGCACATACCGCACCCAGGTGTTCACAGAGTATGTCCTTCTTGGACTATTCTTATCTTGGATAGCTAGTCCTCAAAGAATATCGATCCTTGACTACTCTTATCTTGGATGCCCTACCTCATGCTCAACGAGTATCAGATGCCAAATGTTTACCCAATCCTCCATTCTGTCTTCCCAAGTGAAGACAAGAATGATGTGCCTATCTCTCGCTCTCAACTAGGTAGGATATATCAACTAGACCAAACTTGTCTCCCAAATACATAAGCTTCTTATTAGGAAGAGATTTTGTCAATATGTCAGCTACCTGCTCATCGGTGGAGATATACTATTGTTGCAACACACCATCATGTACTAGCTTTCAAATGTAGTGATACTTGTTGTTTATATGCTTTGTCTTTCCATGAAATACTAGGTCTTTAGACAATCTTATACAACTGGTGTTATCACAATGTATCACTATAGGGTCCATTGTTCCTTCAAACAAGTCAGATAGCACCTTCTTCAACCGAACAACTTCTCTTCTTACTTCATAGGCTACAATATATTTAACCTTAACACTACTCAAAGCAATCGAATCTTGCTTCTTGTTCATCCATGAGACCATGGAGGATCCCAAACTAAAACATCCTCCACTAGTGCTTCTTCCATACTACTCACTGCCTCCCTAGTCAGAATTTGTATATCCAATTAAGTGGACATCATTCTTCCTTTCATATTTCAAGCAGTAGTGGATTGTACCTTGTAGATATCTCAGAATGTGTCGGGCTTCTATCCAATGATCATGCTTCAGCTCAACTTGGAACTAACTAAGAAAATTTACTGCAAAACATATGTCTGGTCGAGAATTCACCAAGTACATCAATGAGCCAATCAATTGTCTATACTTGGTCGGATCCATTGGGCTCGATTCAGAACTCCTTAGTCTTCCCAAGTTTGTGATCATCAGGGTTGTCATTGGTTTGCAATCCATCATGCCAAACCTCTTCAAAATCTCAATCACATACTTCCCTTAACCTAGATAAATCTCATCATGTCCTTGACAGACTTCCAATCCCAAATAGTGGTGCATCAACCCAAGATCCTTCATATCGAATTTTGCTGCTAGCTACTTCTTGCATTCTTGGATTCGACCTTCCACACCTGTGAAGAGAAGATCATCCACATACAGAAGAATAATCATGGGCTCACCTTGTACCACCTTGATGTAGAGATTTGGATCAACAAAACATTTTGTGAAGCCCAATCTTTGTAGGTATGCATCCATCCTGGCATACCATGCCCTTGTATTTGCTTAAGACCATATAATGCCTTCTTCAACCTGCAAATATAAGCCTCCCTATCTTTGACTTCAAATCCAAAGGTTTGCTCTATATAGACTTCTTCATCAATTGTGTCATTCAGGAATGTAGTCTTGACATCCATTTGATGTATATTCCATCCCATTGATGTTGCCAAAGAGACTAGTGAGCATATAGTTGTATACCTTGTTGTTGGAGAAAATGTCTCTTCATAATCAATGCCATCCTGTTGAGAGAAGCCCCTAGCCACAAATCTTGCCTTATACTTTTCAATACTTCCATTTGCTGCATGTTTGATCTTGTAAAGCCACTTGGAAGTTACCACAAACTTGTCTTCAAGCCCAGGTATGATCTCCCATACCCCATTCTTCATTATCTATTGGTATTCTTCATTCATATCATCTTTCCATTCTTGATGATTGATAGCTTCTTCAAAAGTGGATGGCTCTACTTCTATTAGTTTTGTCATATATACTGCATACCCAGAATATCTCTTGGGCTTCTTTCTTTCTCTAAATGTGCCTTTAGCTGCTCCATGTCCCTTTGCATCTAGTAGAGTATATTTCAACCAGTTAGGTCTCTTTCTAGTCTCAGGGATAACCTTCATCTTAAAGATTTGATTCTTCTTCCTCCCTAGTAACTTCCTCTTCAAATACCGTAAGTTCTTCATCATCAGAGTCCATAGGGAGATCCTTTGATTTCTTGAATGCAATACTTTCGTCAAATATCACATCTCAACTAACTTCTATCCGGTGTCCTTATTTTATCTAGATCCTATAGGCCTTAGAAGAATTACTGTAGCCAACAAATGTTCCCTTCATGCCTGATGGATCCAATTTCTTTCTCTTGTCCCTTTGTACATGAATACAGATGGGACAACCAAATATTTAGAGATGATCCACACTTGGTTTCTTCCCAGTGAATGCTTCTTCTAGAGTTATGTTACCTAGTGACCTGTGGGGACTTCGATTTTGTATGTATACTGTCTTCGTAGCTTCACCCCACATAAACATCAGCAAATCTTGATCATGTAGCATAGCTTTTAGACTTTCTTTAATGGACTGATTCTTTCGTTCTGCAACTCCATTTTTCTCGTGATTATACGGGACTATCAGCTCCCTCTTAATTTGAGACTCCTTACATAAGGCCATAATTTCCTTGGATGTGTATTCTCCTCCATTATTAGAGCTTAATATCTTGATTCTCCTTTTTGTAAGATTCTCTACTTCAGCTTTGAATTCTTAAAATTTGACAAAGACTTCATCACTGGATTTCATTAAGTAAACCCAAGTTTTCCTTGAATGGTCATCTATAAATATGACATAATATAGATGACCTCCAAGTGACTTTAGAGTCATAGGACCACAAACATCGGAATGAATAAGATCCAATATTTATTTTGACTTTGAAGCAATGCTTCCAAATGGTCTCTTGGTGTGCTTACGGAATGCACATCCCTTGCATACTCCTTTACGATCTTCTTTTAATTTGGGGATGCCATTCACTATTGAATTTAGGGTTGGTAAGACTTTGTAGTGAAGATGACCAAATCTTTTATTCCAAAGTTCACATGGGCTAACTTCAATGTGAACCAAAGCTTGAGCGAGGGGAGTTAAAAATCTATAAAGTCTTCCTTCACGGATCCCAATTATTCTTGCATCTTCTATGCTTGAGTTTTTACTCCATACTACCACCTTTCCATCAATGAAATAAACTCTATCACCCTTGTCTTCTAGACATGAAATGGAAAGTAAATTCTTGTGCAAACTTGGAACAAATAAGATATTGTTGAGATGGATGTTTCCTCCATTCTCCAACTCGAGTGAAGTTGATCCAATTCCTCTCACAAGGTAGCTTTTATTGTCACCAAGCTCTATAGAGTAAGAGGACTTTCCTTTTGATAATGTCTTTAATTGCTTGTGTTGACCAGTCATATGTCTTGATGCTCCACTGTCGATCACCCAAATATTCTCATCTTGAAATGTGCCAGCGAGTGTTGAGAATAGTCCTTCATCCTTTGTAGATGTCTTGGTCACTTCCTTCTTAAAAATAGGAGATCCCATACTTCTTTGATGCCCTTCTTGAGTTGACTTGCCGCCTTTGTACACTTCTTTAGGAACTTCTTTAGTGCAGTAAGGATCTTCATTATGCCATTGGCCAACCTTAGCTCTGATACCAAGTTGAGAAATCTTAAAGGGCAATAGTTAGGACGATTTCTCTTTCTATGATAACTGCTTGTGATATCTTTTTACTTTTTCTTACTTATTAGCTTCTTCTCTTATTATTATATTCGTTCTTATCATCAAACAAATACCAAAACAAGAAGAACAATAGTACACAAGAACACAGGATATAGGCTACAAGCCAAGGCTAAAGCCTCTCCACTTGAGAGGAAAACCTGTAAATCTCTTCTCTTCTTATAGATTCTTCAATTGATGAATTCCAAGACCTCTAGACCAAGACTAACACCCTTCCATGACCAAGTCCAGCCTTCCTGATGATGTGCTTTCCTTGTCCAACTCAAACCCAGTCAAATCTCTTCCAGCAACACAACTTTGACCCCAACAACAAAATTTTGGCCTCCACTGCAAGTCTGAAATTTTTGGCCCTCCCAGCAACATAGCTTCGACCCCCAACAATAAGATTTTGGCCTCCACTACAGGTCTGAAATTTTCGGCCCTCCCAGCAACATCTGCTTCCACATGTGTGAGCTTACTTTGGCCTTCCAAGACTTCTTCAGACATTCACTTGACTTTCTTTCTCTTCTAGGGCTTGACGATGACCTAATGAGCCCTCTTTCAATCTTCTTTCTGCACTTCTTCCAAGTTTGATCCTACAGTAGCAAAACCCTAACCCAGCAGTAGAAACCCTAGCTTCCTTCGCACGTGTGAGGAGAGAGAGAGAAAATATCCCAAACATTTTGATCTTCGTCCTCCTTCCTTCGCTAGTCTCTTTCGCTCACTTGATGGGAGAACGAATTGTGTCTCTAGGAGGTCGAGTTCCCTCCTATATATAGGCTTCCAAGGTGGATGAAGTTCCTCAAATTAGGCTGACTTCTTTGTTGGTAGGCCGACTTGATATTGGAGGTTTTCTTGACACTTTAAAATACAAAAATAATTATTTTTACAACTTACAGTGTGCCCAAAGTTGTCTTCAATAGATGAAAATGACTCTTTTGACTTCTTGACTTAGGAAAAACCCTAGAAGCACTCAATGGGTGCTTGACCTCTACAATAAAAGACATTGAGCATGAAACCCATGCTCCAAAAATAACAATAATAAATTTTCTTTCATTTTACAAAATACAAGAATCAAAAGTACATTTCATATTTAGGAAGACTGAAGATGGTCAAAGATCCCAAGAATAGTCAAGCAAATGAGTCAAAATAAGACAAGGTGTTGGAGATGTAGCCTCATGGACCAAGTCGAGCCCCTTCTAGTAGCTGTTGGAGGTCAATATAGTGGAATGTTTAGTTAGATGTGAGTCAAAGTGGGACGTTAGAATTCTTGTGTACAAAATGTAGTCGTTATAAAGTCAAGTCATCCTCCTTTCCATCAAAGCAAACTTCCTTAGACCAAGTCAAGTTTCTCATGGACCAAATCGAACCAAACAAAGCAAGTCGAACTACCTCATCTAGGTATTGGGTCATCTTGAGCTAGAGGTTGAGCATTCTTGGGCTATTATTCAAAATTTTGTGCCTCTTTGGGGTTAAATCAAATGGAATGTTGCACTTCCAAGGGTCAAATCAAGCCAACTTGAACTCTTCATGTGGGCAATTTCTGTAATAAAAATATTTTATCTTTAATTTATTTAGTCTCTAGGTTGTTGATGACAAGTAAAAAACATTACTTTGAGAGTGAGGTTCAACTAGTTACTAAAGAAATTATAAAATTCTAGTCCCTTCTCATTCCAACTATTGTTAAACTATGAGATCAAATGCCATAACAGAAATTTCATTTGTAAACATTTTGTGTACAATTTGTGGGTTGAATTTTCCTATTCCATTTTTCTTATCTCTTGTTATAATAATGCTTAATAAGATAGCATTGGTAAATCCCATTTACACAAAAATGGACAAACAATCCAGTGAGGGCTACATAGTCATGTGGAGAGTTCAACCTGTGAAAATTTTTGAATCTTCACAAATAGAAATCCTACTGCAGTTACTGGTTTAGTATCTCCTACTTGTTATTTCATTCAACAAGTTATTTAATTTATAAACAGTGATGAAAAACACTACTACAGACTACACTGACATACAGATCATAAACTGAAACAATAGATGAGACAAACACACAAGGGACACCATTATTTTTGGACACACATCCTCGGAAAAGCCCAATGCGAGAAAACCGGTGCAGCAGATAGAGGGTTTGTATTATTAAGTAAGCAGAATTTGAGTACAACAGGTTGCCTCCCACACCGGCTAACCTTACAGAGAAATCATGACAACAAGAAATACATACAAGGGTTTACCTCGTTCCTCAAGTCACAGCTGATCCAATGAGCGATCTAGCTCCTCCCAACAGATACTGCGAAGTCCCTATGCAATCACTGGGAGGGCCAGCATCTTGCCTCCAGAACACTATGTCACCCCTTCTCCTGGATTGATTTGCTGGAGGAAGACTGTTGTTCATCTCTCCTAGCTCAGAACCTCGCTTCTCCAGCAAAATCTCGGACTTCTAACGAATACTCTGCACTGCCACTGCAAAAGACCCTCCTGGCCTGCGTCAGCTCTGCGTGAACACCTCTTGGGTTGCATAGGCCTCTGCGCTGCCTCTCTTATGCTACCATTGCCTCTTTGCCACGTATTGTTTGGCGCAGAACTCCTTTTCGATCCAAATCCCTGCTTCTGCCCCTCTCATTGCAACTCAGATCACTGGTTCGATTTTCTCAGCAAACCACGCCCCAGAAAAATCGAACTGATTGATCAACTTGGTGTATCTCCAACTAACCCTCAAGCCTCCACATATACTTTTCCTATTGATGAATCAATGACCAATATTAAGTCCCTAATCAACGGCTAAGATTAAATTAGACTTGATCCTCGTCACTTAGAAGCTTCTCACCCATATTTTTATTCATACTCATTAATATTTTAATTTTCCTATGTTTAGACTTAGGAACCCCATTAAAAATATTAATTATTATAATAACTCACAAACTGGGTGGAATTTCACCAAACGATTTCTGGGTCTTGAAGATCTTATGTATTCTAGCCCCTCCACAAAATTTCAGAGCTAGAGCACATCTGATGCTACCCAAAATCAACACTCACTCTTAGCGAGGAACGTACTCTAGCAATACTTCCCAATAGAAGCATCACACTGATCCATAGCATCGATCCTCTGTGCTGCTAATGCTTGGCCTGTTGCCCTTCATCCACTGCACTACTGCAACCTGTACTACTACCCATGACACTGCCACTACCATTGTTGCATCTATACTATAGCTCCCTCTCAATATGCTGCATGATGTTGCCCATAGCGCTGCCACTGCTAACTGTTGCACTGCAACTCAGTAACTGAGAAGTAAGCAACTGAAAAAGTCACCCAAAATCTTACATGTTGGTCAGTTCTAGATACTCCATGATGCTGAAGCTACCTCAACTACTAATCTGTGCTAACCCTCTGATGCTACTGCATTGTTGTTGTATCTGCTTTGTGCCTCCCGCACTGCTCAATACTCTACTGTGCTGCTTCAAACTTTGGCACTCTAGCTCTGCCACTTTCGCTCCATCATCCCTCGCACCAACTGACTCCCGTCATTCTGCGATTGTCATTAAGGGCTCCCATAGCCTTATGTGATCCAAGAGTTTGGGCACCTCAAGGATCCTGCCCCTCATGTAGTCCTCCCGACTATAGATCGATATCACCCCACCTCTTCTCCAGAGGTGCATGAGCACTCATGGCACAATCCTCATCATCGTCCTCCTTGTCAACTTTCACTGGAGCAGCCTTTGAGTCAAACTTCTCTTCCTCGCCCTTGTTCTGAGGGCACTGAGTGGCGAAATGTCCCAGTTGTCCACATCTGAAGCATATAACTTTGGTTATGTCTTTCTTTTTCCTCTTCTACTGCCCTTGTTGTCCTGCTGATGCGAGAGTTGCATCCTCCTTTTCCTCCTTCTTGACTCTCACTCCTTTGCCACTACTTCCTACCTTGGTTAACCGCCTGATCTCTTCCTGTCGAAGAGCTGTCCACATCTCCTCCCAACTAGGGAGAGAAGCCCTGCCCGAGATGCTCTGGGCAAAGGTATCCTATTCTTCAGTGATTGCATTTAGGGTAGTCCTGACCATGAACTCAGGATCTGGTGTAGACCCTCAAGAAGCCAACTGGTCTCGAATCCCTTGCAACCTGAGAGGGAAAGGATCGATTTCTTCTCCCTTCTACATCTGATACTATCTTAGCTGGTTCTCAAGCAACATCTTTTGTCAAACTAAAGTTCCCTCATACAAGATTGTCAAGGCCTCCCACATCTCCCTTGTTGTTTCCTTTTTAGCAATATGTGGGACCACATGATCCTTGACCTTGTCGAAGATCATGCACTTCGCCTTTGCTTGAGCCTCCTCGTATTTCTTGAGAGGATTAACATCGACTAGTACAACAACCACTTTCAAGGCATAATCCTTGATGCGATTCTTGTCCAAGACTGCTAGGATCCTGGCCTTCCAGATCACAATGTTGGATGCTCCATCCAATTTTTCCTGATCCCTCAGTCCATTGACTGCCATCTTTGCTCAAACAAGTATAGAACAGGTTCTCTTCTCCCTCTCTCGCTGCTGCCCCAAGGCTCGAATCTAGATTTCTTTGGCGCTAGAAATCCTCTAAGGAACAAGTTCCTTCTAGACTCCATCTGAGTCTTGATTTCCTTCACAGAAATCCTCCCACCAAATAATTTCGAATCACCCCTTCTCTAATCCTCCTTCGCTGTTGCTTAGCAACCCGAACCTAGATTTATTTGGCAAGAAATCTGTTAAGGCAGTGACTCCCTCTACCTTGGTTTCATCTCCACAGAAATTGTTCTACAACAACAAAAACAATGTCCTACCAGCACCACAGATCGAATCTGCACTGCACCTACTTCCCTGACAACTGATTGATCTGAGCCCCTCAGGCTCTGCACTAGCCCAGAGAGCTGACATAATCACTACGTGAGCTCCTTTTGGCTACTGTGTCTCCTCCTCCTGGTTCAAAAAGCTGACACAGGCACTGCGTTAGCTTCTACGTCACTCCTTCAATTGTTCCTCTGGCTCTGAAACAACACTGTCAATCGAGACCATTGTCTCTTTGCAACAGATTCGCTGGGTCTCTCGGTTGATGGCTTCAATGTCCTATGATTTGCAATGCTCTGATACCATGTGAAATTTTCTGAATCTTTACAAACAGAAATCCTATTGCAGTTACTGGTTTAGCATCTCCTACTTGTTATTTCATTCAACAAGTTATTTAATTTATAAACAGTGATGAAAAACACTACTACATACTATACTAGCATTAAGATCATAAACTGAAACAATAGATGAGACAAACACACAAGGGACACCGTTATTTTTGGACAACACGTCCCCGAAAAAACCCAATGCGGGAAAACCCATGCAGCAGATAGAGGGTTTGTATTATTAAGCAAGCAAAATCTGAGTACAACAGGTTGCCTCTCACACCGGCTAACCTTACAGAGAAATCACGGCATCAAGAAATAAATACGAGGGTTTACCTCGTTCCTCAAGTCACGGCTGATCCAATGAGTGATCTAGCTCCTCCCAGCAAATACTGCAAAGTCCCTACACAATCACTACGTGGACCAGCATCTTGCCTTCAGAAGACTGCTTCACCCCTTCTGCTGGATCGGTTCGCTGGAGGAAGACTATTGTTCAGCTCTCCTGGCTCAGAACCTCGCTTCTCCAGCAAAATCTCAAACTTTTCACGAACACTCTGCATTCCCACTGCAAGAGACCCTCCTGGCCTGCGTTAGCTCTGCATGAGACCCTCTTGGGTTGCGTAGGCCTCTACGTTGCCTCTTTGATGCTACTGCTGCCTCTCTGCCACGTACTCTTTCGCTCGAAACTCCTTTTTGATCCAAGTCTCTGATTTTTCCCTTCTCACTACAACTCAAATCACTGGTTTGATTTTCTCAGTAAACCACGCCCTAGAAAAATCGAATTGATTGATCAACTTGGTGTATTTCCAACTGACCCTCAAGCCTCCTCGTATACTTTTCCTGTTGATGAATCAACGACCGAGGTTAAGTCCCTAATCAATGGCTAAGATTATATTAGACTTGATCCTCGTCACTTAGATGCTTCTCACCCATACTTTTAATAATACTCATTAATATTTTAATTTTCCTAAGTTTAGATTTAAGAACCCCATTAAAAATATTAATTATTTTAATAACTCACAAACCGGGTGGAATTTCACCAAACAATTTCTGGGTCTTGGAGATCTTATGTATTTTAGCCCCTCCACAAAATTTTGGAGCTTGAGCACATCTGATGCTATACCCAAAATCAACACAACCAAGGTGATAGTCTTCACTGCAAACTTATTGGAGGTTAGATCTATCAGATCCAATGGTTGGACAAACCCTTATTGGGGATATTTTCAACTAGTTGAAGATCTCTTCTAATCCTATCATCAACTTGAAAATCAAAGATACTTCGCTAGAACTCGCTCCTAGTTGAACTTGGGAACATGTGGAGCAATCTTAGACAAAGTTGGGGGCAGCACAATGTTCTTCACTCCCAGCTCATCTCATTGTCCAAAGTGCGAGGCCAACTTAAGAGAGTTTTTGATTCACAACCCAACATTTGAGGATAATAATGGACTAAGGTAAGCATATCTCAGCAATCATCTTATTCTAAAACTCAAAATCTCATTTTCCTATTTTATAAAAAAATAAACATAAAAATATTTACTAGCTTGCACTTTTCAGGATTTTATCTCAGGATTAGAAGTTAACCCTTGGTATTTAAGCTATAATTTTTAAATTTTATCCAAGGGAAAGATATAATTTATTTTGGGGCTTCAAGCAAACATATTTCACAAGGTATATTGTGCTAGTATTGCGTATCTGCATTAATTTGCAGCAATACATACTTTAGATACAACACAATTCAAGGCACAAAGGCATTTTCCAAATAAGTATATATCCATAAATCCCTTGCATCAGTTTGAGATTTATTTCTCAAGTTTATATCACAGTTATGGGACTATTTATACCTTATTCCAGTAGTTAGAAAATTAAATTACGAGATGGAATACATTTCTGGGTGTCCACACAGTGGGGATTTGACCCCTAGACATCTGCAACAAGTTTCTAGCTTGCTAGAAACACAGATTTGAATCCTAGGAAGAGTTAAATTGGTACACCATTTAGTGTCCTAGCTTCCCCACCCCTAGATTGTCAATCTAGAGTGTATAAACACTTGTAGGTGGCCATGAAAAGAGAATTTGTTTGCTTCTTTCTTTTGCGTTTTTTCAGATCTATAGTCACAAGACAACAAGTAGAAAAAAGCAGGACATCCACTTACCAAAGGCATACTTCAAGAACAGCTATTATATTTAGTAAATATATTAAACTTTTAACCTTTTAAACTATTTACACATTTAATATATCAAATTTAGAGTAAATTACCCTGCTGGTCTGCATCACTTTTCTGCATAATATCATCTCCTTATCATCTTAATAAGAAAAAAATAACTCTTCTCTTCACCCAAGACACCACTTAAGACACAGTCTACTAATTTTTGGGTGAAGCATTTGATACAGAGAATCCTCCCATAGCCATTCAAGTAAAAGTTGGGCTTAGAGTGGGGACTCATGTCGAGGTGGCAGTGGGCACTTGTCATGTGTGTGCCATCCTGACAGCTTGCAGGAACCTTGGCAAGCTTGCTAGTTTGGGTGGTAACATCTTTTGGCCAAGGAGGAGGCCATCTAGCACTAGCTATATAATTACATAACCTTGGTAAGCTTACATTTGTATTCATATTTTGATTGAGATTATTGTTTATAGTACTAATTTGCAAGATCTCATTTGGTGATTCCAATTGAACCCTTAACATCAAAAAGGTACTATTGTTGCAAAATATAGCAGGCCCTCGAGAGGAAAACCCTACAAGGTATGAACTAGACCTATAAGCAACAATGTGGTAGAGGCCCACTATCACCACAACCAAAACCCTCTTCTCTTTATTGACTTTCACTGATTGGAGGAGTCCCGGTAGGGAAGAGATCACTTATAATAGGTATTCTAGGGTTAAAGCATGAAATGATCTCGCTAGGAGGTCTTCAAGAAAGACACAATTTTGGTTCAAGGCTTCACAAGGAAGCAATTCACTTTCTATGAAGAATCGTAGAAACAAGGGCTCAAGACCTAAGGTTTGATCGATTCAACGAGTGTTGGAGTAACTCAAGGTCAAGGCAAGAAGAAAAGGTTTCCTGTGTTGTATATTAGCTATTGTGTTGTATATTAGCTAAGCCAAGGCTCGTGAAACCTTCAAGAAAGCCCATAACTTGAGGGAAGAAAAAATAGGGTTTCCCTCTTTGAGCAAACACCTGGGGCAAGAGAATTTATGGATGAAATTGAAGTGGATGCCCACCAAATTAATAGGTTTTGTGGCAAACCCGTCAACTTGATGTTTGGGGTTTCCAACCACCAAAATCTTTCCTCTCGAGAAATTCACACCAAGCCCTAGTTCTTTTCACTAGCCTTGAAAGGACCGAATTTAAGAGAGAGAAAAGATGGATGAAATATGAGATTTATCACCAACAAGTTGGAATAGTGCCTTGTTCCTTGGGAGAATGGAGTATAGGATGATTTATGTTAGCTAAACTTATTTTCAAGGAGGCCGAAATTTGATGCCATAGCAAAGCAAATTTCAAGCATTTACCCACTCAATGAAAAATGGAGTTTTATGGGAGAGCTACAATGATTTCATCACTAGGACTATTCAATACACGTTATACATGAATAATGTATGTAATATTCATCTAGATAGCAATTCCATTAATTTTCAATAAATTAGGGAACAATTTTACCATGACCTAGAATAAATAATTCCATACATTAGACATAGAAAAGTAGATATTCAATAATAAAGAGCAATTACAAAACAACATGCAAGAATTCCTTCAACTATCCAAAGAATAGCTCTAAGAAATATCCAAAAGATCCAAATCTTCCACAAGAGAACAAGAGTGATTTCATCTATGAGGCCGAAATTCTAAGTGTGATGATGATGAGAGATCAAATGAGTGATTTCTAATATATATGTGCTCTAACATAACCCATTTTAGCCTACAAGCCCTTATAATCATAAAATAATGTGCAAGTAATGGCCTAGGTCACAAGTTGTCCTAGTAGCTTTTTGCAAAGTTAACTTTAACTCCAAAAATGTTAGCCAAAATGTTGATCGTAAGAGCAATGTGGTGGATCGTAAGAGCGCGTCTGGGTGTTGCTTCTCCTTGGGATTTGCCTCTATATCTTGGATGAGCAGGAAGCAGAAATCGGTTGCACTAAGCACTGCCAAGGCCGAATACATTGCTGCGAGTATGGCCTGTTGTGAAGCAGTTTGATTGAGGAAGCTCTTCAGTAAGCTATTTGAGCATGTTCTAGATACCACCATGATCTTCTATGACAAACAGAGTGGGATTCGTCTATCAGAGAATCTCATGTTCCACGACTGCTCCAAGCACATTGATATCAGGTACCACTTTATCCGAGATATGGTACAACAGGGAGCAGTTAGGCTCCAACACATCAAGATAGATGAGCAGGTTGCAAACATTCTCACAAAGCCTCTTCGGAAGGTCAAATTCTTAACCTTCCGAGAGAGACTGGGAGTTGTGGAACGACCCTCTTATGAGAGTCCCATATGAGTTGGACACAGAGCTCTAGGAGCTCCTGGGGGCGTGGGGTACTTCTTGGAGCTAGCTATGAGCGACCATACGGTGAGTGGTTCACCTTCCTCTAGTGGTGCACTAGATACAGGGTGAGTGGTTCACCTTCCCCTGTGATACCCCATTATGGTTGACATGTGTGTTGGGTGAGTTGTTCACCTTCCCCTACCAGACACATGTATGTAGGGTGAGTGGTTCACCTTCTCCTATGATTGACATATGCATATGATGAGTGGTTCACCTTCTCCAATGGCATATGAGTAGGATGAGTGGTTCAACTTCTCCTGTTGATGGGCCGACACACATCCTACCCATAGAGTTCGGAACTCATGGGAAGTACCTCTCATCTGGCCAATGGGTTGGGAAAAGATGGTTAGGGACCATAGCACTACTGATGGACGCATCGTGTATTACTGTACTGCCTATGACTAGGACGCATGGTGTGCAACAGCTTGATCTGGGATGAAAGACTGACTTTAGTTAGTGGAGAGTGGTATGATACACTCTTGATCACTTCTTCATTATTACTTCATGGTTCAACAGAGCATAGCAGTATAGGTCAGTAATGACAAGGATGGTACACCGTACAGGATGACAAGTTGACATGATGATGGATTGGCAGGTGGAATTCTCCCTAGTTGAGAGGGAGTGCTAAATTGGCAACTAGGGCCAAATTCCACCTTAGGACAACTCATATGATGGAGGATGATTATTGCATTGGATTCCTCTTTCGGAGAGGTACAATTTTGATATAAAGATCATCTCATTCTGACAAGCAAAAATGGAATTTTGAATTTATTCTTTCTCATGGACAAATTGTCAAGGTCAGCGTCAGTCAAATGCAGGCTCATGAAACCCAATGGATGGGTCTCCTCACCCTCAATGAATTGTATAAATAGGAGTGACCCTTCACTCATTTGGACACTCACTCATCTCATCACATCGTCTTCTCTCTACTCTCTTGATTGGTTTGTACAACTTGGAGGCTCTTTTCTCTTCACATGTGTGGAAGGAAGACTATTTTTGTTGGCCGAAATTCTCTGTGATTAGGGCAGTGTTGATCAGTGTCGACTTGAGTACTTTGACTGCAGCATTGACTTCTGTTTTGGGTGAGCTTCAATCTTTTTAGGCTGCATTCTTTGGCTCACAAATCAAGGCATTTGGGGATAGTTTGACCATGTTGACTGCAGCATTGACTTTCTATTTGACTACAAAAATTACAGCAAGCATTGTTTGGGTTGACCAAGTTGTTTTGGGTTGACTTTGACCCTCTCTTGAGGCCTTACTATTCTGCGGTTGACCAAGCTGATTACAGGTTGATTTGGGGCATCTTTGACCACTGTTGACTTTCTAGTTAGCACTGCATTGACTGCTAATTTGGAAGATTTGTTTTGGGCTTGTACTTATGATATTTGTACACTCTCTCTGCTGAACTAGTGAAGAATAATAAGAAGATTTGATCAAAGGGTTTCCCCACATTGGGGTTTGTCCCTAGCATCTGCCACATCTTGTGTCCTCTTGTTTCAACATTTCTTCTCCATATGATTTTATGTTCTATCTACATTTACTATCAATGATTATAAGTTAATGTGATTGCTACTGGATATAATTGGAAATTGTCATTGGGCTACTAAAGGAACATTGAAGTAAATTGTGCTTAAGCATAGAACATACCATTTTTATCTAAAATGAACAACGCAGCCCAAACAAATCTCTGTTAGGTGTTGAACAAGGGTTGGAAATAGCCCTGAACTTCAGTGTATGGAAGGTGCCTATCCTATGAAGGAACCTATAGTTGTTAGGAGCGCTTAAGTGTTGAAAATAGGGGTTGGATTGGGACTGGTTTCTTGCCCTAACGAGGTTGTGGTCAACAATAGTGGAACCTACCCCAAACATTGAGCACTTAGGTGTGTAAATTGCCTTGCGTTGGGTTTGGATTTAGACCAGTTTGGATCAGTTGTATTCCAGCCTATGGGAGCCGTGAATTGAAGTTGACTTGGCTGAAAAGAAGACTTCAATTAGGAGCAGATTTCACAGTGATTGGATTGGGCACTTAGTAGTTGGTGGAGGACAACAAGAAAGTGACCAAAGTATCCCTAGACAAGCAAAGCTTGAAGTGACGAAGACCACTGAAGATTGGGTGAAGTTTGTAGCCTTATAAGTATCTCTTTGATGGATGAAAGAGACTACTAGAAGGCAGATTGGAGCTCAGGTATTGGCCAGCCTAGAGAGTAGATTGGATCAACCCGTGTACATGCAACAAAAGTAACTTGGAGCAGTGTTAGGTGGTAGCCCTCCTGGAGTCTCTATGTGTTGTCCTTTGAAGGACTAAGGAGTAGCTAGAGAGCAGTATGGAAGCGAAGGACTAACAAGACAAGATAGGACATAGAAGCTGCAACGAAGATTGGCATTGTATCTTGTATTCGATAGACTGTTGTATTATTCAGATTGGTTTAATACAACAAAGAATGGGTTGTACATTATTGTACAATATTTTGTTAAAAATTGCATATACTTATGCATATGTGATTTACTAATTTATATTTTCTGCTGTGCAAGGTAGTTCTTGTTGAGATTCTTGGTTTGGTAGCGTCAAATATTCTAAGATTCTAACCAAGACCCAAGATGGTGGAAATTCAACATGGTATCAAAGCATGTCTGAGCTACTTTGGAAGTCAGTGAATCCAATTTGTGCACAATGAAGTACAACTTAAGAGGGAGTTGGTCACATTGTAGGTGACAATGTCGAAGTTGCAGGTTGGTATCCAGTATGACAACAGGTTGAATAGGTTGTCCAACTATAGTCCATGGAAGGAAAGGATCAAGTTGGTCTTGTAGGTCAACAAGATCTGTAAGTTCATCGAGAAAGCCATAAAGAAGCTACCTGAACTAAAGGAGTTGGAAGTGTACAAGGATTTGGATATGAGGGCGAGATTGATCATCCTTGACGGTGTGAAGGATTCCCTAATACCTCATTTGTTCAGGAAGAACACAACACATGAGATGTGTATGGCTCTTCATAATTTGTTCGAGAATAAGTACGAGAACCGGATATTGGTATTGGAGGATAAGTTGAAGTCCACAAAGATGATACAGGGTGAAGGAGTGACTTCGTATCTGACAAGATTGTCTCAGGTTAAAGACGAGCTTGCTGTCGTCAGTGTGACTATTTCATATTCGGATATGGTGAGGATTGCTTTGAAAGGGTTCACCGAGGAATGGAAGATCTTCATCAAAGGGATTGTTGCCAGAGGGAAGTTCCCAGACTGGTGTAGGCTGTGGGACGACTTCATTCAGGAAGAGTTGCAAGCCGAGGATCTTCATCCGAAGAAATTCAAAGGAAGACATGGCACTTGCAGCACAAAAAAAGGGTAAGCAAAAGAAGGATTTGAGTAAAGTCAAGTATTTCAACTGTGGCAAGATGGGTCATTTTTCATCGAGATGTACGATGAAGAAAAAGGGAGATGAAGAGAAGAAGAAAGCGAAGCAGGTCGCTGGTGTTGCCACTTCTGCTAAGATAGATGCTTTCACCAGGAGATTGGAGGAGGACTTTACTATGATCTCTCATTTCTCATAGGGTACTATCAATGAGGATGGATGGTACGCGGATAGTGGTGCATCAAAACATATGATAGGGTCACATGAGGTTTTTGAGACTCTAGCTAAATGGGACTCAAAGTTGCACATGGTGTTGGGCGACAAGAGTCAGAAGGAGATCCAAGGATCGAGAGTCGTGCCATTCAGAATGGAGACAGGACGTGTGATATGGGTCCCTGATATATTGTTTGTATCAAGACTTAGATATAGCGTGATATTTGTCTCAATGATCGAGAAGAAGGGGTTTGAGGTCTTGTTCCAGGATGGGAAGGCAAGACTTAGGCCTAGAGGCTCTAGCTCCAATGGGATTGTGCTTGGAGTTAGAGTACATGGTGTATACATGCTGACGGGCAAGCCTATGGATCATGGGAAGAAGTAGGTGGATTAGGTGCAGATTCCAGAGAAGCAGGCTTCAGAGGTACAGGTACAGGTTCCCGAGAATAAGATCTAGGTTCCAAAGGCTTAGAGGGAGTCGAGTTCTAGCAAGAGCTTGCAGATTTAGAGGGAGACTTTGCAGACCAAGAAGAGCGCGTGCTCAGTGGGAAGCAAGGGTGCTTCCACATCTGGGAAGAAGGAATCATAGAGGGGTTGGAAAGTGATACAAGAGAAGAAGAAGAAACATGATGCTTCCAGTGACAGTGACACTTCTGAGAGAAGCATAGTTCATGCTTTAGGGATTGTTGCAGTAGCAAGTGCCAGAGTTGGGTGATTGTTTTGAGTAGTGATGATGATGATGAGTTACTTCCTAGTCTTGGAAGTACCTCCCTCGCTAAGAGGGAGTGTTGATTTTTTAGTAGCTTGGGAGGTACTCCAAGCCCTAGGGTTTAGGGTTTGGAGGGCAAAGCGCCACAAGAGACACTTGTGAGCTTGGAACTCAAGCTTGGAGTTTTTCACCCCTCATGATTTAGGCCAAAACCATGAGCCCATTTTGACATGTGATGGATGATGATGATAGTTTTCATTGAGATGAATCCAACGCAAGGAATATCACCCGATTCCAAGTTGTAGAAATGGAGTTATGAATTTTTGAAGTTATGGAGTGGGTTTGCACCATATGTGTCAAGGTCGGCTTGAGTTAAATAAGCTCCCTAACAATTGGACAAGCCCTTGTTGGACGTTTTGAGAAGCCCTTCTTATGTGTATATATAGAAGGTGATGGAGGACACTTAAGGGCATCCAAAAGTGCAAACATGACAAAGAAGGAGCTCGTTGAGGAGGACATCTCTTTGTTTTGGGCCACAGATAAGAACAGAGACTAGCGAAGGAGAAGAAGGTTGTTAGGAAACATCTTTATGATTGTTTGGGGACCGAAGTTATCTAGTAGCAGGGCCGCATTCAAGAGAGGTAAGTCTGGATTGTTTTTGGGTAACTTTGTGTGTCAATAATCCTATAAAGGTAGGCCGCAATTCTATATGGGATCTTGAAGGAGAGACGCAACCCAAACATAGGTTTTTTAGGTGTTGAACAAGAGTTGGAAATAGCCCAGAACTTCAGTGTATGAAAGGTGCTTATCCTATGAAGAAACCCACAGCTGTTAGGAGGACGTATGTGTTGAAAACAGGGGCTAGATTGGGACTAGTTTCTTGCCCTAACCAGGCCATGGTCAACAACAGTGCAACCTACCCCAAACAGTGAGCAGTTAGGTGTGTAAACTGCCTTATGTTGGGTCTAGAGTTAGACCAGTTTGGATCAGTTGTATTGCAGCCTGTGGGAGTCGTGAATTGAAGTTGACTTGGGTGAAAAGAAGACTTCAATTAGGAGCAGATTTCACAATGATTGGATTGGGCACTTAGTGGTTGGTGGAGGGCAACAAGAAAGTGACCAAAGTAGCCCTAGACAAGCAATGTTGAAGTGACGAAGATGACTGAAAATTGGGTGAATTTGTAGCCTTATGAGTAGCTCTTTGATGGACGAAAGAGACTACTAGAAGGCAGATTGGAGGTCAGGTATTGGCCAACCTAGAGAGCAGATTGGATCAGCCCATGTACATGCAGTAGAAGTGACTTGCGGTAGTGTTAGGTGGCAACCCTCCTGGAGTCTCTATGTGTTGTCCTTTGAAGGACTAAGGGCAGCTAGAGAGCAGTACGGAAGCAAAGGACTGGCAGGACAAGATACGACATAGAAGTTGCAGCGAAGATTGCCATTGTATCTTGTATTCCATGGACTATTGTATTATTCAGATTGGTATAATATAACGAAGAATTATTGTACAATATTCTGTTAAAAATTGTGTATACTTGTGCATATGTGAGTTACTGCCTTATATTTTCCGCTGTGCAAAGTAGTTCTTGTTGAGATTCTTGGTTTGGTAGCATCAGAGATTCTAAGATTCTAACCTTACACCCAAGATCGTGGAAATTCAACAAATTTTACCATCCATAAGAAGTTCCAATCTAGATGCTTATCAAATCCTCCGGACTCCATTTTTTCTTTATGGTCTTCACTAAGACTTACAACTATTAGTCCTAGTCTACTGCCTGACCCATAAAGACAAGAACTATTCGATCTCACTCCCTCTCAATCAGGGAAGAGATATCCACCAAACCAAGCTTACCTCTTAGGTACTCAAGCTTCTTATTTGGTAACGCTTTAGTCAGTATGTGTTCTACGTGTTCATCTGTAGGTAGATAGTGCAATGCCACAACCCTATATCGTACCAAGTTTCTGATATAGTGGTACTTGTTGTTTATATGCTTTGTCTTAACATGAAACATCAAGTCTTCTGTCAATCTTATGCAACTGTGATTATCACAATGCATCTATGTAGGGTTAAGTAGTCCTTCAAACAACTATGATAGTAACTCCCTAAGCCAAACTGCTTCCCAACAGACCTCACTTGCAGCGACATATTCAGCTTCAACACTACTCAAAGAAAGTGTATCCTGCTTTCTATTCATCCATGAGACCATGAAAGATCCTAGGCTGAAGCATCCACCTGTTGTGCTTTTTCTATCTGTCTCACTACCACCCCAATCTGAATTTGTGTAACCCACAAGTTGGATTTCATTACCAATGTACTGAAGGCAATGATATATAGTCCCACATAAATATCTTAGGATATGCTTGGCTGCAATCCAATGATCATGTTTTGGCTCCATCTGAAACTGACTTAGGACATTTACTGAAAAACAAATGTCTGGTCTAGTATTTACTAGATACATTAAGCCCCCAATCAATTGTCTGTAGCAAGTAGGATCCACCAGATTAGATTCTGAACTCCTCAATTTCTTTAAATTGGTAACCATAGGAGTCATCATAGGCTTGCAATCCATCATGCCATCCTTGTGAAGCATCTTGATTACATATTTGCCTTGACCAAGATATATCTCTCTTGGCTTCCGCCATATCTCTAGTCCCAAATAATAATGCATGATCCCAATATCCTTCACATCGAATTTTGTTGCTAAGTACTTCTTGCATTCATGAATCCGATGCACCTGTGACTAGTAGATCATCCACATACAAGAGTATGATAACTAGTTCATCTTGGACAACTCTGATATATAGGTTAGGATCTGCAATACTCTTGGTAAAACCAAGTCTGAATAGATATGCATCCATCCTTGCATACCAAGCCCTAGGTGCTTGCTTTAAGCCATATAGAGCCTTCTTCAATCTACAGACATGAGTCTCCCTCTGATTTATTTCAAATCCTTGAGGTTGCTCAATGTCAACCTCCTCATCAATGGTCCCATTCAGAAAATTTGTTTTGACATCCATTTGATGAATGTTTTATCCCATAATAGTAGCAGCCAACGAAACAAGCAATCTTATTGTTGTATACCTAGTTGTGGGAGAAAAGGTTTCCTCATAGTCAATTCTTTCCTTTTGTGAGAAGTCTCTTGTTACAAACCTTGCTTTGTACTTGTCAATGCTCCCATCTTTAGCATGCTTTATCTTGTAAATCCATTTTGAAGTGATTGTAGATTTGTCACTTAGCCTGGGGACAATTTCCTAGACATCATTCTTCATTATGGATTGGTATTCTTTCTACATAGCACTTCTCCACTCTTGATGCTTCGTTGCATCCTCATAGGAGGAAGCTTTTGTTTCAATAAGCCTTGCCATGTATGCAGCATATCCAGAATACCTCTTTGGTCTCTTACTTTTTGTGGATGTCCATGATGTTGTATGTTATTTTGCCTCTTGAAGAGTAGTTTTTAACCAAGCAAGCCTCTTCCGATTTTATGGAACAATTACTTATTGTATAGGTTCTCAAGGACCTTAAACATCTTCTTGAGCAGGTCCTGGTTGTTGATTTGGGGTAGCATCAGATGTGCTCTAGCCATGAAAATTGGTGGAGATGCTAAAGCACATGAGATCTCAAAGACCCAGAAATGGTTTGGACAAATTGTACCCGATTTGGGAGATATTAAAATAATTAATATTTTTAATGGAGTTCCTAAGTCTAAACTTAGGAAAAATAAAATATTAATGGGTATTAATATAAAACTGGGTTAGAAGGCTCCAAAATTCATGGATCAAACCAAATCTAATCATAGCCGTTGATTAGAGATTTAATCTCGGTCGTTGAAGGACCAACAGGGAAAGTATAAGAGGAGGCTTGAAGGTCAGTTGGAAGATACACTAGAGTGATCAGTCATTCGATTTGCTAGAGCGGTGTTGCTAAGCAAAGTCGAATCAATGATCAACAATGAGAAGCAGTGGGTACTGGACAGAGAGGCAGAGATAGTTTCGAGAGACAAGTGCAGAGGCAGAGAGAAAAACACAACAACCAGAGCATGCCACGCAGAGCCCAACAAAGACAGTGCAGAGACCAGAGGGCCTACATCATCCACGCAGAGGGCAACAGGAGTGACGCAGAGGGTCCCAGAGGCTGCGCAGTGCCTCAAAGGGTTGACGTAGAGGGTTCTGAGGCTAACGCAGTGCTTCAAAGTTGTTGGAGAGGGTTTCGTGGGATAGATTTTTTGAATACCTGTTTCCGAATAAAGAGGTATTACTGCCGATTGTTTTGCTTTGTCGAGTGAGCCAATTTGGACCCAGTTGTACTCAGGGATATACTGCATAATAATAAATCCTCAGAATTGTTGCACTGGCTTTCACGCATTGGGTCTTTCCGAGGACGAGTTGTCCAAAAATAACAGTGTCACTTGTGTGTTTGTTTTCTTTTAGCTGTTGATCTATAGATGTTGAGACTGTATTGTGTTTATTTCATTATTTATATGTTTTAAATAACTTGTTCGAAATTAACAAGTAAAAGAAATAAACCAGAAGAATACAGATTAAATTTCTAATGAATAGACTTAGAAATTTCAACATGGTAGTAGAGCGTAGTTGCAGATCACAGGAGAGCTAAAGGCATCAGCTAAGTAGAGCATTTGCAGCAGAATCAGTTGTCTTCAGTGACAGAAGTTGACCCTTGTAGAAAGCGATAGAAGAAGGGTTGGTGCAAACGGACTGTGTCATCAGTCCGGGCCAGAGAGAGGCCAGCACAAAGGCTGAGGAAGGTAGAAAAGGGCTCATACAAAGCCACACAGAGACCAAGAGGGTTGACGCAGTTGGCTGAGGGAGCAGTTTTGCCAGTGTCGGGATTGCGCAAAGCCTAAAGGCTCAGTCCTTTAGTTGTTGGGGCATAGGAAGTTGTGGGGAGTTTGCGGGAGCAAAGCTGGTGGGACACTGTGGGCAGGATAGTACCTAACAGGGCAAAACCAAGGTAGAGGGAATTTCTACTGAGGTGGATTTCTAGCCAAGGAATCCGAATCAGCACTGCAGGTGCACAAAAGATTAGAGAGGTACAACTTGATGATTGGCAAGAGGATTTCCAGAAGGAAATCGAGACTCAAAGGGAGTCCAACAGAGAACTTCCAGGCGGGAAGTAGAGAGACTCAGCAGGAGTCGAAAAGAGAACTTCCAGAGGAAAGTAGAGAGACTCGGAGGAGTCAATGAAAAGAGCAGAGAGATGGCCATGAATGGGTTGAGGGATCAGGACAAGCTGTACGGGGCATCCAACTTTGTGGTCTAGAAGGCCAAGATCCTGTCCATTCTAGATAGACATCGCATCAAGGCCTTCGCCTTGAGAACAATGACAATCCCAATTGACCAGGATGATAATGAGAAGTATGAGGAGGCAATGGCCAACGCGAAATGCATCATCCTTGATGGGGTTAAGGATCATGTAGTCCAACATATTGCCGAGAAGGAGACGACAAAGGAAATGTGGGATGCCCTGAAGAAATTGTACCAGCATACTTCCGTGCAAAGGAAGATGTTACTTGAGAATCAACGACAGTCATACTAGATGCAGAAGGAGGAGCAGATAGATCACTTCCTCGGTCGGTTGAAGGAGATCCAAGACCAACTGACTTCCCTAGGGGCCACGCCAGATGAGGAGATGTTGGTGAGGACCGCACTTAATGCAGTCTCCGAGGAGTGGGAGACATTTGTTAAGAGCATACTAGGCAGGGCGGATCTTCCGATTGGGAAGAATTGTGGGTGACTCTTTGCCATGACTCTTTGCTAAGAGGAGATCAGGCGGTTAAGCAAGACAGGAAGTAGCAGCAAAGGAGTTCGGACCAAGAAGGAATAGGAAGAGGATGCAGCTCTGGCATCTGCGAGAAAGTAGGAGAAGAGGAAGAAAAAGGACCTCTCCAAGGTCAAGTGCTTCAAATGTGGGAAACTGGGTCATTATGCGAACCAGTGTCCGAAGAATAAGAATAAGGGAGAGGTGTCTGACTCTAAGGCAGCGCCAGCGAAGGTAGAGAAGGAAGCCAAGGAGGACGACGATTGTGCCATGAGTGCTCATGTACCGCTAGAGAAGAGGTGGGGAGACATCGAGCTGTAATCAGGAAGACTACAGGTGATGAGGGGCAGGATCCTTAAGGTACCCAACCTCTTGGATTATCCCTTGCTACGGGAGCCCTGAAGAGAGTAGCAAGACTGGTGGATGTCGGTAGATATGGATACGAGTGAAGCAGCAGAGAGTGCTATAGTGTAGGAGTCCCTGGGCAGCGCGAGGCTAGCAGGTTGCAATAGTGCAAGAGGCACAGAGAATGTTGCAATAGTGCAGGATGGCACAGAGAGGTTTGTAGCGATGCGAGATGCAGGGAATTGTTGCAGCAGTGCAAAGCTCAATAGAGGGAGTACTTGTTAGCGATAGAGAGAGCTTCAGCATCAGGAGTGTTTCTAGCCTGACAAGGATGTCAGAGGTTGGGTGGATCGGTTACTTACTTCTCAATAACTGAGTTGAAATGCAGTAGCAGTTGGCAGTAGCATGATGAGAAGGGGTTGCAGTGCAGATGCAGTGTTGGGAGAAAGGACTAGCAGCAGCACAGATGCAGCAGTGGCAGTCACAGGGCCATGGGTAGCAGTACAGGATGCAACAGTGCAGAGGATGTTGGCGGGGAGGCCTAGCATCAGCACAGGTACTGGTGTCAGATAATCAAAGTGATGCTCAGTAAGGAGTATTACTAGAGCACAATCCTCGCTAAGAGGGAGTGTTAATTTGGTGTAGCATTGGATGTTCTCTAGCCATGAAAATTGGTGGAGAGGCTAAAGCACATGAGATCTCGAAGACCCAGAAATGGTTTGGACAAATTGTACCCGATTTGGGAGATATTAAAACTCCAAGTCTAAACTTAGAAAAAATAAAATATTAATGGGTATTAGAAGGTTCAAAAAGTCATGGATCAAGCCAAATTTAATCTTAGCCATTGATTAGAGATTTAGTCTCGGCTGTTGAAGGACCAACAAGAAAAGTATAAGAGGAGGCTTAAGGGTCAGTTGGAAGATACACCAGAGTGATCAGTCATTCAATTTGCTAGAGCGGGGTTGCTAAGCAAAGTCGAACCAATGATCAACAATGAGGGGTAGTGAGTACTTGATAGAGAGGTAGAGATAGTGCCAAGAGACCAATGCAAAGGTAGAGAGAAAGACGCAGCAGCTAGAGCAAGCCACGCAGAGCCCAGCAAAGACAGCGCAGAGGCCAGAGGGCAGCAGGAGTGATGCAGAGGGTCCCAGAGGCTGCGTAGTGCCTTAGAGGGCTAACGAAGAGGGTTCTGAGGCCGATGCAGAGCAGCAGGAGGCTGACGTAGTGCCTCAAAGTTGCTAGAGAGGGTTTCGAGGGACAAGTTTTCTGAATACCTGTTTCTGAATAGAGAGGTATTACTACCAATTGTTTTTCTCTGTCGGGTGAGCCATTTTGGCACCCAATTGTACTCAAGGATATACTGCATAATAATAAACCCTCAGAATTGCTGCACTGGTTTTCCCGCATTAGGTTTTTCCGAGGACGAATTGTCCAAAAATAACGGTGTCACTTGTGTGTTTGTTTTCTTTCAGCTGTTGATATGTAGATGTTGAGACTGTATTGTGTTTATTTCGTTATTTATATGTTTTAAATAACTTGTTTGAAATTAACAAGTAGAAGAAATAAACCAAAAGAATATAGATTAAATTTCTAATGGATAGACTTAGAAATTTCAACACTGGTTCTTAACCATTATTATCCCTAGCGATATTCTCAAAGATAGGTATCTATTCATCATCAGAGTCAACCAGAACATCCCTTGACTTCTTGTAAGCTATGCTCTTATCAAAGATGACATCCCTGCTCACCTCAATTCGACGATCCCCCTTGATATAAATTCTATATGCTTTTGATGAAGCACTATATCCCACAAAGATGCCCTTTAGACTGGTAAGATCCAGATTCTTCCTCTTGTCCTTGGGTATATGAATATACACAAGACACCCAAATATTTAAAGATGATCTACACTTTCCTTTCTTGTAAATGCTTCTTCTGGAGTCAAGTTGTTAAGAATCCCGTGAGGATTTCAATTCTATAAGTAGATAGTTGGCATGCATGCCTCTCCCCATAGAAACTGAGGGAGATCTTAATCATGTAGCATAGCCCTGACACATTCTTTAATAGTACGGTTCTTCCTTTTTGCCACACCATTTCATTCAGAATTATAGGGAACAATGAGCTCCCTCTTGATTCCTGCTTCCTTGCAAAAAGCTATTAACTCTTTGGAGGTGTATTCTCCACCATTGTCCAACCTTAGAATTTTTATCTTTCTCTCAGTTAGGTTTTCCACTTCATTCTTGAATTCTTGAAATTTTTTGAATACCTCATCCTTGTTCTTGAGAAGGTATAACCAAGTCTTCCTTGAGTAATCATCAATGAAGGTTACATAATACTAATGCCCACCAAGATACTTTATAGCCATAGGTCCACAGACATCTGAGTGTATGAGATCTAAAATTTCCTTAGATTTGGTATCATTACTTGCAAATGGCTTCTTTACATTATTTCCTAGAGAAAATCCCTTGTAGATCCCTTCATGATCTTCCTTTATTTCTGGGATTCCATTGACCATTTGACTCAGAGATGGCAAAATCTTACAATGAAAGTGTCCATACCTTCTATGCCATAGTTCAGAAGGACTCACGTCTAAGTGAACTAGGGCTTGAGTTAGAGGTGTATAGAGTCTATACATGTCTCCTCATAGGTCCCAATCACCCTTGCTTCATTAATACTAGATCCCTTACCGCAAACCAAAATCTTTCCATCAACAAAAGAAACTCTATCACTCTTATCCTCTAGGCAAGAAATAGAAAGTAAGTTTTTCTTCAAACATGGAACATATAAGATGTTGTTGCGGTGAATGCTTCCACCTGACTCGAGCTCCAATGATGTAGATCCAATGCCTTTCACTGGATAGCTCTTCTTGTCTCCAAGCTCAATAGAGTGAGATGAATTTCCCTTAGATAGCGTTTGGAGTTGACTGCATTCTCCCTTCATGTGTTTGGAGGCATCACTAATAACCCATACATTCTCGTCCTTGAATGTGCCGGATAAAGTGGAGAACAAGCTTCCATCTATTACTTCCTTTACGAGCATGGAGATGATCTTCAAGAGACAATTCTTGATATATGTAGCGATATTTCCAAGAACCTTGAAACCCTTCCTTATAACCCTTGCCATAGTGCTAATAAAGATGTGATCTTTAGTCTCCTTGCACCTTAGCTCTGATACCATGTTGCAAAAATATGGAGACTTGTAGATTAGAACTTATTTTCCTTATCATGATAATTACTTGGATGTTATTTGGTTCTTTATTACTTCTTTAGTTTTGTTCACTAAACAATTACCAAAACAATGAAGATCACAGAGAGACAAAGTACACAAGATATAGGCTCCAAGCCAGGGCAAAACCCCTCCAAGGGAAAACCCAGAAAATGTTTCTCTTCTTCTTTAGAATATGCTTACAAAAGAGACTTACAAGCCCCAAAGACCAAATCCAACAAACCCTCCAAGCCCTAAGCCAGCCGCCAGCAAGATCTACCTTGAGACAACTTCCAAAACTTCGATATTGCTATTATAACTTCGACCACTGCAACAGAATTTTGGCCCTGCAACTGCTACAAAATTTTGTCCTTCTATAATTGGTAGTTCGCAAACCCTAGCGAGACAAGAAAAGCTTCCTTGACAAAATTTCGAGTTCTGCTCTTCTTCTTTGTCCTTCCAGCTACTCTTCTCTCCTTCGCTATTACATATCGAACTTGCTTGATATGTGTGTCCAAATGAGGTCAAGATCCCTTGTATTTATATTCTTTCTTGAGAGTCGAATAGCCCTCCTCTAGGCCGACCTGATCTTGCTCTTGGGCCGACTTGGTGTTGGGCTTATCCATGGCTTTTCCTTGTTAAAATAAATATTTTTCTTCATTACAATGAGTCCAAATGGGACTATGACACATGACCAATATTATTCATTATCCTAGAAAGACCTAGAAGACCTAAAACACGAATAACATGCTTTTGACTCAAACTTGAGAATGAAACCCATACTCCAAAAATAAAATATAATTTCCTCTTCTCTTTCTTTCTTTCTTTATAAAGAATATAGAATGTCATGATTGCAATTACATCATAATGAAGACCGAACCTAGTTACAATTTTCAACACAAACATGATAACTTACTGTGATCTATCCACATTTACAAACAATAAGAAGAAGGTGTGTCACAACTGGATAACTTGGGAATTTTGACTATGGAGACCGACTAAAGTAGGATGAACAAATTAAGCAATGAAAAAACAAAGTCTTAAAAACAATATCTCCACAACATGAATGGTGTTAAAAATTACAATCCTATTTAGCCAATGTTCAACTTCCTGATCAGGCATATCCAAAGGTAACCTTATACGTATTATCCATGTCCCATATCAATAGATTGTTAATTTTTCTTACGGATATATTGTTCTTTGCTTTGATAATTGCACTTCTTCATTTACATATTAAATTCAACTCATACTATTATAACGTTATTCAAATCTACATCATTATTCAACAACATGTGCAACTATGTAGAAAGAACAATATCATCATCATCAATGCAGCAAAACATAAAGGAATAATAGAAGAAAATCATTCACACATAGAGACACCAAGATTGCTTAGAGACTAGGGCAAAACCCACTATGGGGAAAACCTTTCAAATTCTTCTTCTTATTAGATTGTCATTGAATGATTCAGCAAAAGAGAGTACAATGATCCATATATTCATGTATACAACTAAACAATATCCATGAGATGAACCCAATCATACTTATACTCAAAAACCCTAATTCTAAGAATCTAAAGCCTGCAATGAACTGTTATTGTTTGCGGTCAACTGTCGAACACTAGGGTCAACATGCGAAAACTTCAGATAACTGAAAAATCAAACCATAGACGTTGGTCGTGTAATAACCAGAAACCAGAATTTAGAAACTGAAATACAGACAGCGTGAAAATTTAAATTGTACTTACCTCAACTGCGGCTGATGGTTCTGCTGGTGCTGTCGTGGCTGTTTTGATCCAGTCTCCGGGAGACCAATACCACCCAACCTGATTGAGCAAACCTAGTTGCTCAATCCAGAAAACTTCACCACAGAAGCTCTCTGTCCCTCCGTGCCCAGAACCTCAAACAGGTTAAAGCTCTTCCTGTGGATAAATCTTACTCCTGGTTTTCTCCTGGTGAATTTATGCTCCTCAGTCCTCCCCTCTCTCGGTTCAGGTCTCGGCTATTTATTTACCGGCCTGGCGGTGGCCGCCCTCCCACTTGCAGCCACCGCCTTCCAAGCATTCATGGCCCTCAGATATTTCTTCCTTCCTCTGCGCTTTGCAATCAATGTTTAGTTCGTTAGACAGAGGTATATTATATAGGTTCTTTAGGACAGCTTAGATTTTACGTATAATTCTTTTTAGGTTTCCTTTTTATCATTTCCCAATAAAGTTTAACTGATACCTATTATAACATTTCAATCATATATGTTATAAAGTTTAGATGATATATGTTTATAACTTTTCAATTATAAAGGTTATAAAATTAGATGATATATATATTTTTATAACATTTCTTTATATAAGATATAAAGTTTAATGATCTGCTTTATAATTTCATATTATAAAGTCTAATTATATGCTTTATAAAATTTAATGTATATATATATATTATAAAGTCTTAAAGTTTAAGATTTTTATTAATGGGTTGTTACAAGTCGCATGGAGGACATGTTGTGTGCGCCACTGAAAGGCTCAGTCACACAGATGAACCTAGAAACGAGCGATTGTAGTCTGGATCTCTCTATGGCATGCCTGCAATTGAGGCCCAAAATCCTAAAACTGATATGCGAGCTTCAGACCTTGCAATTTCATCTTCATGCGAACCCATTCCTCAGCTGATCTACCTCAAATGTGTGCAAGAAAAAAACAAGAAAGAGAATAGAAGAATGATGCAAGATGATGTCCAAATGAGGTTGAGGTCACTTGTATTTATAGCCTTCCAAGGGTGTCCAATTTGCTTTAGGGCTAACCTGATCAAATATGCACATGTGGGTTCATAATTCAAAAATATACTTTCCCTTATCCAAATTAGATGATCTTTAGGTCCATTTTGGTCCTCTCAAAAAGAGGAATTCAATGCAATCATCATCTCCATCAAATGAGTTGTCCAAAGTGGAATCAGGATGTAGTTTCCAATTTTAACACTCCCTCTTAACTAGGGAAAATTCCACCTGCATCATGTCATGTGTATCTTGTCATCAAATCATATCCAATCTCAAGTATCTTATCATCACGTATCGTAATTGTTCATCTCGATTCATCTCTTGCTTATTCTTGCTTATCTTTTGATTGTTCCTGCTCATATGTTGAACATTCTCGAATCTAAGAGAAGAAGAATTTGACATCGGAGGGGGGCCTAAGCTACAACCCTCTATTCATCTGGGAGCCACTGCTACCACCCGGAATCTCTTTCTACGAGGAGCCCAATGCTACCACGCGAGAAACATCAGTGGGGAGCCAATTCTACGACCCACATCATCATCAGAGAGCACATCTCAATTTGGAACCACATCGGGGAGCACTTCTCAACCCGAAATCTCATGGGGTAGCTAAACCTCTACGACCCCATATCGAGCAATAGGTGATATAGGGGAGCACATCTCAACCCATCCTATTGCCTACCAATCTTCCCAGAAATGACTCTCAAGAGTCATGTGATATCATAACCCGAGCTTGGGCTAGATACCCGACTTACCTAAAGGTAAGGATCACATGCCCCAAGCCTCCTCAACTCGTTGACGAGAAAGGGAGGGACAATCCCAACAAGCCCGACTTGTGGGTATGATGCTAAAAGGGGTATACTCAGCAAAGAACAAGCTAGGGGAGCAACATCTCCAACCCTATGGGTAACAGATAGTGGTGATACCCTATTGTCCAGAGATCCCTCAACCCTAGGAGCACTCCATCTCAATTCCACACCCTAGGAGCTCAAACAGGGTGGAAGAGCTAACTCAGTGTCCTCGATCAGTGATGCTCTCTTTAGATCAACAACATATCATCGCACTCATATCTGGTAATCATCATGTCTCAATAGAATTTATCTCCTGTTCATAAAAGACATAAAATCAAATATCATATTAGAACAAAAATATATATATCATAAAAAGGATACCATAGTCATTCTCCCTCTCACGAAGGTACAAGCCTAAGCTTGTCTTGTAGAGCACCACTATCTCAATATATGAGGGCATCTCAGTCTAGCTATATATCGGATTCTTTGCCAATCCGATCCCACTCATTATTATCACAATGTATCCGTATCATATCCAAAACTTGTTCAAACAACTCTCCACAAAGCTTCTTCATCCTGCTTCATAGCTAGCCATGCTAGCAACATCGTACTCAACCTCGGTTGTCTTAGAAGCTATGGACTTCTCATCAAAATATCATGGCAGATCTCATGCTAAGGCAGCACCCAGATGAGTTCATCAATAATAATCCAAACATCATCAATACATCTATGCAGACACATATCGTAGGATGAACATCTTAGATCAAAAATTGATTGTCTCATGTAAATATCTCGAATGCGTGTTGGGTGACAACTCAATGTGTATGAAGTGGCTCAATCATGAATTTGCTCAGGATCTATGCACAACATATATAATATATATATATATATATTATATATATATAATATATATATACGAACGAGTATTCAAACGGAATATCAGTGCTTCAATCAATTGTCATTTTCCAAGTCAAGTTCAATGATATTTCTTCACAACATCTTGAAATTCAATCGGAGTGTCCAAGGATTTGCATTTACACTTCCAAAACCTCTTCAATAGCTTCGCAATATAGATTTTTGTTACTTTAAGATAACAATGGTATGTTCTATGCTTAGAGCAATTTTACTTCAATTTCTTTATTAGCCTAATATCATTATCCAATTTAAAAATCACATCAACATGATAGTAAAATGCAAATAGAACATAAACAGTAATAGTAAAACATAATCCAACACAAGAGGACACAAGATATGGCACCAGCCAAGGACAAACCCAATGTGGGGAAACCCTTGATAAATTCTTCTTATAATTCTTCAAAAGTTCAACAAAGAGAGAGAGTACAATGTACAATATTCACTTGCGCAATCACAGTGAAATCTGATCAGTCAAATAGCAGAAACAAAAAGCCCTAACTAGAAAGTCAACGTTGGTCAACAGGTTAGATTTTGACCTCCAAAACAGCTTGGTCAAACTCGGTCAACTCAGCCTCCAACAAAAAGTCAAATCAGCCCAAAAACATGTCGAAATAGTCCAGTCAAATCTGGTCAACAAAAGTCAACGCAATAGCGAGCCCTAGCACGGTCAACGTTGGTCAAACAAAGGTCAAACTACCTCAGATTTCATGCCCAAAACTGTGGCCTACCTGGACAAAAATTCCTCACACAAAATCACAGTGAAAAATGGTCAACGATGGTCAAAACAACTTCTTGCAACTTTCGGTCAACACAAGGAGAGCAAAGGAACAGTGCCTTCTTGTTAAAATTGGAAACTAGGGCCAAACTCCACATGGGTCATCTTATTTATGACATCTTATATTTTTCTTGGATTCCTCTTTCCAGGAGGTGTAGGATTGATCTAAAGATCGTCTGATTCCGACATGTACAAATGAAGTTATGATTTTATTTTGATTATGGACAAATTGTCAAGGTCGGCCCGCAGACTTATATAGGCTTAGAAGCCCAACAATCACGTCCTTTCATCCTCAACGTTTGCTATAAATTCATGATGCCTAAGCCTCATTTGGACATCACTCATTCACTCACATCTCTCTCTCTCCTCATCTAATTGGGTACACATTTTCTGGGCAGCTTTCTCTCTCACACGTGAGAAGGAAAGGAGGATGATTTTCTATTTTAGGCATTGACCAGTTTGACCGAATTTCGGAGGTTGTTTTCTTGGGCAGCGTTGACCAGCGTTGACCTTCCATGACTGTGGATTTGGGTGAGGAATTTCTGTCCTAGTAGGCCGCAAATATGGGCACAAAAATCGAGGCAATCTGACCGCTGCTTGGACCAGCATTCATTGTACTAGGGCTGGCCGCAAGGTTGACTTTTGTTGACTAGTTTTGATTGAACTTTTTCGGACTGTTTTGGGCTGATTAGTCTTGCTATTGGAGGCCTAAGTTGACTAGGTTTGACCAAGCTGAATTGACGAAGAATTCTGCCCTATTGACCAGCATTGACTTTCCTGGTCAGGGCTCTTTTGCTGCTGTCATAAATTATCGGATTTGTAAATTGTACTCTCTCTCTGCTGAACTATTGTAATATTCCTAATTAGCCATGGCTAATTGGAATATTTGATTTTGTCCAACTTTTGCCTTCTATAGTTATTTGTAAATAAAAAAGTGAGGACGGGGGACATAACTCACTTTTAGAATAAAAAGTCACTTCCTAGTAGCACAACGTTGTGACTTAAAGGGGAGCCAAGGGGGCCAAAGGGGGACGCAGGAATGGGGCCCACGCAGACACATGGAGGGACTGCGCAGGAGGGAAGGAACACATGGCAAGAGGGGAATCACGCAGGAGGAAGTGAGCCTAGGGATTGTGAGAGGCATAGGCTATAAAATAGAGAGGAGCCCCCTCATTTTGGATCATTCAGTTATGTGCATTTTGAGCTAGTCATTTCGACTTCTGAGCACGCTGGTTGTTTAGCTAGTCTACAATACTGTTTAGTGCATTGAGTGTCTCCATTCGGAGATCTCGCCCTTAGCCCCGGGGGGACATCTAGTGCCTGCTCGGGCAAGGTATTTCCTTTGGCATTTCAGCAATAGTTTTATCAGCATTCCAACAGTGGTTTCAGCAGCGTTTTGGAGGACTACGCAGCACTGGGAGAGGGATGCAGTTCTTACTGGAAGTAGTGTTGGACTGGGGTTTCTGCAAGAGGATTTATGCTGGGTGATTGAGCAGGGGACCAACCCTTGCCTATTGGAGGAGTTTTGGCAGAGTTTCAAGCAGAGTTTAGAGGGGTCTTCTTCAGTGGTAGCGCAGAGCATTGAGGAGTTGCGCAGAACCCCAAGGGGGTGATTTTCGAGGGTCGGCTATTCCAAGAGAGCTTTCTAGGTTTTTCTGGGTTTTTGGAGTAGAGCCCGATTCCAGAGTTTCGGCATTTTCCGAGGAGGGAAGCAACCCCAAATCATTATTGGTTTTCTAGCAACGGCAGCAGCGCGACAGTTCTCCAGCAGCATCCACACAGAGAGGCCATTCCTTGTTATTTTGAGAACATTTCTTCACTTGTATTGTGCAAGTCGCGGTGCCATCTGTCTGATCACCTCTTGTACTCAATTTATTGCTCAGTTTAATAAAATGGCTTAGCATTTCTCACTGTATTTCTTGTGTATCTGCTTATATTTCCGTTTACATTATTATATGTTGTTCCACTGTTATTTTGTCACTTCTGGGTTATTATATCATTTGCATGTATTTGGTTGGAGATTTTGCTGGGGTTTGAAGAATATTTCGGGTTAGGGATATTGCAGTGGTATCAGAGCATAGCTCTGGCTCAGCTTGTGGAGCTAGCAATCTATGACACCGGGGGAAAAACCCTACATTTGTTACAGAGGTAGGAGATACAAAGACATTGGACAGAGGTTGGAGAATACCTACAGAGAGGAAGACTATGTTCCGGTGGTGGACGCAAAATAGGAGGAGTCGGTGATTGACGTAGAACAGAAAGAGTCGGTGGTGGATGCAGTGTAGATGGGAGACGAGGACGGGAAGAGATTTGCGAATATGCTCCTCAAATCAGTGCAAGATCTGTCGAGGCAGATTGAGGTGATGGCGCAAAGATTCACGGCTGTAGAGGCCAGACAGAGTGAGAGCCCACGAGTTTTTCAGATTGGTGAGGGATCAGGTGCATCCCATCATTTGCCAGAGCAACGTGATACTGCACAGCAGGTGGCCTCGCATGCCCCTACATGCTCTACCATGCCCACGTTCTTAGGAGCAGATACGGGGGTCGGAGCCCAGCAAGAGGCAGAGCCCGGCCATATGGGCGATTATTTTGCAGAGTACCAGGCATATGGGCAGGAGTTCAGGGATGCCCTTTCATTTAGAGACTTTGTTCAACTCCAACGGGATAGTAGGCCCCGCGATCATCACAGAGGAAACCGGCATTACATGATGGTGACACCCACCATGCAGCGAGTAGGTTCCACTTGCCTACGATTGATGGTTCATCAAACAATTCGATGAAGTCTTGGGTAGAGAAGCTGGACATTTATTTCTAGCTTAACTAGATGTCGGAGGCAGAGGCCATCAAGGTGGCAACGTTGCATTTGGATGACGAGGCCCAGGATTGGTGGTTTCACAGGATGGTCACACTTGGGCACTCTACAGTGACGACATATGCAGAGTTTACTAGGAGATTGATGGAGCGATTTGATCGAAGGGATCAAGAGTAGCATTTTGTTGAGCTTACGAGGCTCAAACAGACAGGGAGCCCAGAGACCTACATTGCAGATTTCTTGAGGGTCTCTGTGATAGTGCCAGACCTATCCACAGCACGGAGGGTCTATATGTATGTTGAGGGGTTAAAAGAGCCACTTTGGGGTCTAGTCCGATCCACTATACCAGCCACGCTCCAGGACGCTATCAGCAGGACCCGGGACTTACAGGATGTCTTACCCAGGAACCGGACACCTTACCCCCAAAGATAGCCTTTTCAGTCTAAGGGGAAGGGTGTGAGGATTCCGCCTCCAAAGGGGAATCCAGGACGAGTACAGATCGAGGACGATGTCAAGAGGGAGCTGAAGAAGCAACGGTTGTGCTTCACATGTCAGGAGCCGTGGGCACCAGGACATGGATGTGCTGCTGGTAAAGCACATTTTATTGAGGTCTTCTCCGAGAGCAGTGGGGAAGAGCATGACGAGGATGATGTGGAGGCAGGAGATAGCCATGCCATACAAGGACCTTTACCACCTCCACCGCCAGTAGCAAGTGGTGCATCTTTTGCACCCACCGAAGGGGCCCTTGCAGAATTGCGAGGTGTTCCCAAGTATCTGACACTATGCGTACGAGGGACAGTACGTGGCCAACGCGTATCAGTTTTGGTTGACAATGGGGTGACCCACATCTTCATCGATGCACAAATGGTTGAGCGGAGAGGTATTCCAATAGAGAGCTTCGATGGGTTTTCAGTTTTGGTCCCAGGAGATCAGACCATGACATGTGCTCATTATGTTCCAGAGCTTTCAGTGACGATGGGCACCTACACATTGGCTGATCACTTTTTCGTGGTTGATATCCCGGACACCAACATGATACTGGGTGTTCAGTGGCTTATTACTCTAGGGAAGGTCACGACGGATTGGAAGACCCTAGAGATGGAGTGGGACGATGAGAAGACAGGGAGGCATGAGAAGATACGAGGACAGCACACATATCCGCCTCAGATTGTGTCGGCTCATCGGATGGAGGCAGTCTTCTAGAAGGGAGACATAGAGTGGGCAGTGGAGTTGCGTGCATCAGAGGCAGGGACTACAGGGCAGACGATACATCCAGAGATACAGTCCATCCTTGATCGGTATGCCATAGTGTTTGGGGAGATTCCACCGGGACAGCCACCGGATAGAGGGTTTGAGCACACCATCGAGCTTGAGCAGGGCATATAAGTAGTGATCACTACCCCCTATAGGCACCCCAAGGCCTATCGAGATGAGATTGAGAGGGCTATCCAGGAGTTGCTGGCTCTTGGGCACATTCGACCGAGCATGAGTCCTTTTGCTTCTTCTGTGGTGTTGGTGAAAAAGAAAGACAGTACATTGAAGATGTGCATTAACTACAGGGCCCTGAACAAGAAGACCCTGAAGAACAGGTACCCCATACCCAGGATCGATGAGTTGATGGACGAGTTGAGGGGAGCACGATTCTTCTCAAAGATTGATTTGAGATATGGGTACCATCAGATTCGCATGAGGGAGAAGGACATTCCCAAGACTGTCTTCAGGTGTCACTATGGGCATTTTGAGTTCTTGGTAATGCCTTTTGGGCTAACCAACGCCCCCGCTACATTTCAGTCCTGCATGAATCACATCTTCTGCAGTCACTTGAGGAAGTTTGTGTTGGTATTCTTTGATGACATTCTCATTTACAGCAAGACATGGGAAGAACATCTCCAACACATTGAGACAATATTGCATATCTTACAGGAGCAGCAGTTTTATGCCAAACTCTCCAAGTGCGAGTTTGGGTTGATGGAGATGTTGTATCTGGGACACATCATAGGGGTGGACAGAGTGAGAGTCCACGAGGAAAATATCAGGGCCATCAAAGAATGGCCGAAGCCGGGAAATGTGACGGAACTTCGAGGATTCATTGGCATTTGTACTTACTACTGGAAGTTCGTCAAAGGTTTCTCGCAGCTTGCTGCACCCCTGACAGATTTGACAAGGAAGGGGGCATTCAGTTGGTCAGACACGACGCAACGAGCATTTGACAGGCTCAAGGAGGTTATGAGCAACTGCCCAGTGCTTGTGTTGCCAAATTTTATGCAGCCATTTGTTTTGGAGTGTGATACGTTGGGAGAGGGGATCGGCGCAGTGTTGATGCAGGGAGGTCAGCCTATAGCCTTTGAGAGCCGAAAGCTCCTTCTGCACGAGAGGTTGTATTCTATATACGACAAGGAGATATTGGCCATCATGCATGCATTGGCTAAGTACTGGCAGTGTTTGGTGGGTAACAGGTTCAGGGTGAGGACTAATCACAACAACCTCAAGTTCTTTTTGGAGCAGAAGCAGCTACAGGAGAGGTAGCAGAAGTGGATCAACAAGATCTAAGCATATGACTTTGACATTGAGTATGTCAAAGGTAAGAACAACGTGGTAGCAAATGCCCTTTCACGTAGACTAGCCACATTGTCTCTTATGAGTTTGGATACAAACTAGAGGGCTCGACTCTTAGTAGAGTACTCCAAGGACAGGTTTGAATGTGAGGTTCTGGATGGGCAGGTGGCAGATGACAGGTACAAGGTGGTCGATGAGATCATCTATTACAGGGACCGGATCTTCTTGACTAAGGGGTCTCAGCTCAAGAAAAAGATACTCCAAGCCCACATGATTCACCATTGGCAGGACATCAGGGGTTTACCAAAACCTACAGGGCCATTAGGGAGAGGTTCTCATGGAAGGGCCTCGAGGAGGACGTACTCCAGCACATTCGAAAGTGCGATGTTTGCCAGAGGAACAAGGGAGAGATGATCCATCCCGTGGGATTATTGCAGCCTCTTCCCATTCTGAAGGGGAAATGGGAGAGTATTTTGATGGACTTCATCACAGGGTTGCCCATGGTACAGGGCAAGGATTGCATCTTTGTCGTCATTGACCGAATAACGAAGTGCGCACGTTTTTGCCATATCCGCACAATATACAGCAGCACAGGTGGCCGAGCTGTTCTTTAGAGAGATCTTCAGGCTACATGGTCTTCCTAAGACCATCGTTAGTGATAGGGACAGTCGTTTCATGGGCGAGTTTTGGCAGAAGCTTTTCTAGTTGGTGGGGATGGAGTTGACACCGAGTACCAGTTATCACCCACAGACGGATGGGCAAACAGAGATAGTTAACAAGTGGCTAGAGGGCTACTTGCGTAGCTATGTCAGTGGGCAGCGGCAGGCATGGTTGAGGTGGCTGCATCTAGGGGAGTACTGCTACAATGCTTCACATCACATGTCCATTGGTATGTCACCATTCTATGCCTTATACGGGTATCATCCTTTATCTTTTGTTGACGTGATGTTTGGTGATAGCAGGGCTCCCAGAGCTAAGATTCGGATCCAAGAGAGTTAGGATATTCTCTGAGCTCTCAAGGATAACATGGCTATAGCACAGAACCAACAAAAGTTGTATGCCGACAAGGGTCGGGTGGAGAGACAGTTCGAGGTAGGGGACATGGTCTACCTACGATTACAACCATACCGATAGTCATCACTAAAGCAAAAGGGGGTTGAGAGGCTTAAGCCCTACTTTTATGGGCCGTATAGGGTGATACGCAAGGTTGGACAGGTTGCATATGAGTTGGAGCTGCCCCAAGGCAGCGATATTCATAACGTCTTTCATGTATCATCCCTGAAAAAGGCATTGGGGCAGCAGGTGACAGTGACAGATAAGCTACCACCCATGGATGACGAGGGGCATTTGGTATTGCAGCCGAAGGCTATCATTGATACTAGGGAGAGGCAGCTGCGGAGCAAGACGGTCCGGGAATTCTTGGTGAGGTGGAAGAATTTGCCGAGGGAGACTGTAATATTCCTAATTAGCCATGGCTAATTGGAATATTTCGATTTTGTCCAATTTTTGCCTTCTATAGTTATTTGTAAATAAATAGTAAGGACAGGGGACATAACTCACTTTTAGAATAAAAGTTCACTTGCTAGTAGCACAACGTTGTGACTTAAAGGGGAGCCAAGGGGGGCAAAGGGGGACGCAGGAATGGGGCCCACGCAGACACATGGAGGCACTGCGCAGGAGGGAAGGAACACGTGGCAAGAGGGGAATCACGCAGGAGGAGGTGAGCCTAGGGATTGTGAGAGGCAGAGGCTATAAAATAGAGAGGAGCCCCCTGAGCACACTGGCTGTTTAGCTTGTCTACAACACTGTTTAGTGCATTGAGTGTCCCCGTTCAGAGATCACGCCCTTAGCCTCAGGGGAATTCGAGTGCCTACTCGGGCAAGGTATTTCCTTTAGCATTTTAGCAGTAGTTTTATCAGCATTCCAACAGTGGTTTCAGCAACGTTTTGGAGGACTACGCAGCACTGGGAGGGGGATGCAGTTCTTTCTGGCAGTAGTGTTGGACTGGGGTTTTTGCAGGAGGATTTATGCTGGGTGATTGAGCAAGGGACCTGCCCTTGCCTATTGGAGGAGTTTTGGCAGAGTTTCAGGCAGAGTTTAGAGGGGTCTTTTTTAGTGGCAGCGCAGAGGATTGAGGAGCTGCGCAGAACCCCAAGGGGGTGATTTTTTGAGGGTCGGCTATTCCAGGAGAGCTTTTTGGGTTTTTGGAGTAGAGCCCGATTCCATAGTTTCAGCATTTTCCGAGGAGGGGAGCAGCCCCAAATCATTATTGGTTTTCTAGCAGCAGCAGCAGCACGGCAGTTCTCCAGCAGCATCCACGCAGAGAGGCCATTCCTTGTTATTCTGAGAATATTTCTTCACTTGCCTTGTGCAAGTCGAGGTGCCATCTGTCTGATCACCTCTTGTACTCATTTTATTGCTCAGTTTAATAAAATGGCTTAGCATTTCCCGCTACATTTCTTGTGTATCTGCTTATATTTCCGGTTTACATTATTATATGTTGTTCCACTGTTATTTTGTCACTTCTGGGTTATTATATTATTTGCACATATTTGGTTGGAGACTTCGCTGGGGTTTGAGGAATATTCTGGGTTAGGGATATTACAACTATTGAAGAATATAAGAAGAATTGATAAAGGGTTTACCCACATTGGGGTTTGTCCCTAACTGGTGACACATCTTGTGTCATCTTGTCTTGGCTTGTCTTTTACTGTTTATGTTTATGTTCTATCTGCATTTTACTATCATGTTGATATGATTGCTAAATTGGATATTGATATTGGGCTAATAAAGAAATTGAAGTAAAATTGCTCTAAAGCATAGAACATACCATTGTTGCCTAAATTTAACATGGTATCAGAGGTGAGTTGAAGACAAAGCCCAAGCAAGAGTGAAAGGGAAGTCACCAAAGACAATTGGACAAGGACAAAAGGTTCAAGAAAATCTCTTGATTTGACTATCATGGATGGAAGATGTCTCTTGATTTGACCTTGGAAGAACAAGAAGTGATAGATTATGTGAAGGGTAAAATTCTTGAGCCTCCTTCATCCGCATTTTACTATCATGTTGATATGATTGCTAAATTGGATATTGATATTGGGCTAATAAAGAAATTGAAGTAAAATTGCTCTAAAGCATAGAACATACCATTGTTAGCTAAATTTAACATGGTATCAGAGGTGAGGTGAAGACAAAGCCCAAGCAAGAGTGAAAGGGAAGTCACCAAAGACAATTGGACAAGGACAAAAGGTTCAAGAAAAGCTCTTGATTTGACTATCATGGATGGAAGATGTCTCTTGATTTGACCTTGGAAGAACAAGAAGTGATGGATTATGTGAAGAGTAAAGTTCCTGAGCCTCCTTCAAATGCACCGGCTACTGCAAAGACCAAGTACAATATGGCTGAATTCAAAGCAAAGAAGATTATCAGAGATTCCATTGACAAGCATCTGGTGGCCTACATCTCCGAATTGAAGACCTCCAAGGAGATCTGTGACAGGTTGATCAACATGTTCAAGGTTAGTAATGCTAATCAAATTTTATTTCTCAAAAATACGCTGAAGGATATTAAGAAGGGCAAGGACGAGGATATTCAATCCTACTTTTTAAGGATCCCTGAGCTCAAGAATGATCTACTTTCGATTGGAGAGGTCATTCCTGACATGGAACTTACTCTCACCACCCTTAGAGGACTCCCACCTGAGTGGTATGTATTTAGAACCACTATACTCAACAATGATCGCATTCCAGGGTTTGAAGAATTGATGTCGAAATGCATTCAAGAAGAAACAAGAATGGTGGAGCAAGAAATGCCTTCTAATAGGAGCAACGCCACTGCATTATTTGCTCATGCCAAAAGGAGAAATAATGCAGGGGCTAAAGGTCATTTCAATGGAAAGCCTGGATCTAAAGGAGGAAGGAAGGGCAAGTGTTTTGTTTGTAATAAGTTTGGCCACTATGCAAGCGAGTGTCCAAATAGAAGGGACACATTGCATGATGATGATCACCATCATACCTGGGGAAACTTCAACAACAACGATCAAAGGAATGGCAAGTCCAATGGCAAGGGAAAAAGGAATGCGGGACATCAAGGAAATGGTCGACCCTCCAAGAAAGCAAGGAATTCCAGGTATGAAGAATCAAATGGTGTTAACAATAAGCAAAAGGAGTACTATCTTATATTGGCCCTCTCCACTACCTCTACACCGAACACTTTGGGGAATTGACTAATTGATAGTGGTGCCTCAAGGCACTTCACCGGATACAAGGAAGCTCTCTCTAATCTGATAGAAAAGGAGACAAACTTGGAGATCATCCTTGGAGACGATGCCACCTATCCCATGAAGGGAGTAGGGAATGTTACCCTTCAATTGAATCAAGGCAACACTATTCATTTACTTGAAGTACTATATGTAACTAATCTCAAGAAGAACTCTGTGTCCATTTCGACAATGGAAGACAAAGGATTCAAGGTGGCATTCATTGATGGAAAGGTATGTGTTTGGAAAAGAAATCTTAAAGATGCGTTTACTCTTGGGTTCAGGGTTGACACTTTGTATCAAGTTGGAGGAAGTCCATTGGGAACCATGTCTTGCGACACATCTCTACAATCTAAACTATGGCACCGGAAGTTTGTTGATCTTCATTATAAGGCCCTACCCGATGTGAGACCAATGGTGACAGGTATGACCGAGTTCAAAGTAGAGCATGAAGGTGTATGTCCGGGATGTGCAAAAGGAAAACTTACAAGGGGACCATTCCTCTCAAGTAATAACAAGACAATAGATATATTGCAATTGATCCACTCCGACATATCTGGTATGATGCCTGTAAAGTCTTAGGGAGGATACTTATATTATCTCACCTTTACGGATGATTATTCTCACAAGACCTGGATCTACTTCTTGAAAAAGAAGGATGAAGTGTTCACCTGGTTCCGACACTTCAAAGCCTTGATTGAAAACCAATCCGAGAAGAAAATCAAGATATTGAGGATTGATAATGGGATCAAGTACGAATCCAATGAATTCCAAGATTATTGCAGAGAAGCTGGCATTAAGAGGGAGACTCCAACGCCATCCACTCCTGAGAAAAATGGTGTGGCTGAAAGGAAGAATCGCACTATTGTAGAAGTTGTTCGTGCCATGCTTCATGATCAAGGGCTTCCGAAGTTCCTATGGGATGAAGTTGCAAATATCGTCGTGTATGTTCAAAACCGATGCCCTCATCAAGAATTGGACTCCAAGACTCCCGAAGAAATGTTCACTGGTAAGAAACCCGATGTATCTCATTTTAGAATTTTCGGAAGCCTTGTATATTTTCATGTACCAAAAGAGAAAAGAAGCAAATTGGGTGCATTTGGTAAGAAAGGAATCTTTGTGGGCTATAGTGAAAATTCTAAGGGATATAGAATTTATGTGGCTGGTCAAAGGGAAGTTGAGATAATTCATGATGTCACCTTCGACGAAGATATAGCCCTCAGCAAGATCAACAACCTTCCTATCCCAAGGAAGGACAAAGAAGCTAACATCGGAAAACAAGCTGCTAAAGAAGATAAACCAATGCCAGATATTGATGAACCTATGGATCCTATTGATCCTCCTTCTCAAGAGCCCTCCTCCTCCAAGAGGAGACCCTCATGGCTTAGGGAGACTCTCGAAGATGCCGAGAGAAATATTGCACCAAGGGGGACTTTCCATGAAAGCAAGAAGCCGAACAGGTATCAAGGATACTTGACCATCATGAGCACTATCATTCAAAATGAACCTTCATTATTTGAAGAAGTCGTGAAGCAACAAGTATGGAAGGATGCTATGAATGAAGAATATGAGTAAATTATGAAGAATGATGTTTGGGATGTGGTCTCTAGACCCCAGGACAAATCGGTTGTCACTTCTAAGTGACTCTTCAAATCAAGCATGGAGCTGATGGAAGTGCAAAAAAGTTCAAGGCTCGCTTTGTTACTCGAGGCTTCTCTCAAAAGGAAGGAGTAGATCATGAGGAGATATTTTCACCTGTTGCCCGATACACCACCATCTGCTCGATCATAGCCCTTGCTACCTCACAAGGATGGAACCTACATCAGATGGATGTCAAGACCTCTTTCTTACATGGTTCAATCAAAGAGGAAGTCTATGTGGAACAACTCGAGGGGTTTGATGTTCATGACCGGGAATCTCATGTATGCAGGTTAAAAAAAACTCTCTATGGTTTGAAGTAAGCACCTCGGGCTTGGTATGAGAGGATTGATAGCTATCTGATGAAGCTGAGATTCACTAGAAGTGAAGCCGATACGAACCTCTACTTTAAGGTTGAAAATGATAAACCTCTCATTCTAGTACTTTATGTGGACGACCTCTTTCTGACAAGTGCAGACCCTCTCATTCACAAATGTAAGAGGGAGTTGGCTTCTGAATTTGATATGAAGGACCTAGGACCGATGCACTACTTCCTATGGTTGGAGGTCTGGCAAAAGCCAGGAGAAATTTTCATATCTCAAGGAAATATGTTGTGAAGATATTGGAAAGATTTGGGATGGTAGATTGCAAGCCTGTCACTACCCTGTGGTAGTGTTTCCAAACCTGAATTGGGAAATGCTTCTGAGTATCGTCAACTCATAGGAGCACTGATGTTCTTGGTGAACTCCCATCTGGACATATGTTTTGCAGTTAACACATTGAGCCAATATTTGGTTAAGCCTTATTATATACATTGGATTGGTGCCAAGAATCTTCTAAGATATCTTCGGGACACAATCACTCATGTACTGAGATATACTACTGGAGATGTGAGGCTGCATGGTTATTTTGATGCTGATTGGGCTGGCAGTGTGGTGGATCGCAAGAGCACTTCTGGATATTGATTTTCTTTGGGTTCTGCTTCGATATCCTAGATGAGCAAGAAGCAGAAATCGGTTGGCTTGAGCACCACTGAGGCCGAATACATAGCTGCTAGTATGGCCTCCTGTGAAACCGTTTGGTTGATGAAGCTCTTCAATGCACTGTTTGGACATGTGCTGGATACCACTGTGATCCTCTACGACAACTAGAGTGGGATCCGATTATCAAAGAATCCTGTGTTTCATGATCGCTCCAAGCATATAGATATCAAGTACCACTTTATCCGGGATATGCTACAATAAGGAGCAATAAGGTTCCATCACATTGGGACTAATGAGCAGGTCGTCGATATTCTAACAAAGCCCCTGGGGAAGGTCAAGTTCTTGGCCTTCCAAGAACAACTTGGAGTCGTGGAGAGTGTTGATTTTTGGTAGTAGCAGATGTGCTATAGCCATGAAAATTGGTGGAGAGGCTAAGGCACATGAGATCTGCAAGACCCAGAAATCGTTTGGGGAAATTCCACCCAGATGGAGAGATATTAAAATAATTAATATTTTTAATGAGACCCTAAGTCTAAACTTAGGAAAATTAAAATATATGTGTATTAATATAATATGGGTGAGAAATTTCTAAATAATGATGATCAAGCCAGATCTAATCTTCGTTGTTGATTATGGACTTAATCTCGGTCGTTGAATCGTCAACAGGAAAAGTATAAGAGAAGGCTTGAGGGTCATTTGGAGATACACCAAGTTGATCAGTCAATTCGATTTTTTGGGGCTGTTTGGCAAAAGGTTGAGAATACATAGCAAATATGTAGGGAGAGTGCCCGAGAGACAGCGCTAAGCCTAGGAAGGCCGACGCAAAGACTGAGGAGGCCAGCACAGAAGACGCAGAGGTTCAAGAGGCTGACGCAGAGGCAGTAGAGGCTAACGTAGGCAGCGCAGAGGGATCTAGAGTTGACGTCGGGCTGAAGAGGCAGCATTGAGGAATTTTCGTGGGGTAGATTGGGAGCTGAGAGGCAGATGCAGAGCCATAGAGGGTTATGCAGTCCTTGGAGGGTGCCGAAGTTTCGGAAGGAAGCTTGGAGCAGCTTTCGTTGTCCAGCTAAGGAACAGTGGAGGCCACTATGGGGTTCATCATCTGGTTGCCGATTAGTCGGAATATCTGTCTCCGAAGAAAGGCACTTCTGCTAAGGAAAATCTCTAAAGGGTGAGCCATTTCTGGCACCCTAGTTGTATTCAAAAACTGCATAATAATAAAAACCTCATATCTGCTGCATCGGTTTTCCCGCATTGGGCTTTTTTGGGGGCGATTGTCCAAAAATAACAGTGTCCCTTGTGTGATTGTCTCAGTTATTTCAGTTGTTGATCTGTAATATGTATATGTGCGAAGGCTATATTTGTGTTTATTTCGGTATTTATATTTATAAATAACATGTTAATAGAAAGAACAAGTAGGAGATAATAAACCAGATAATGCAGTAGGGATTTCTGATGTGTTAGATTCAAAAATTTCGACAGAGAGACCCTCTTATGAAGGTCATGTATGATATGGACATTGAGCTTTGGGAGTTCCGGGGGGTTTGGGGTACTTCTTGGAGTGATGAGCAACCACAGGGTGCTGATTTGGGGTAGCATTGAATGTGCTCTAGCCATGAAAATTGGTGGAGAGGGTAAAGCACATAAGATATCCAAGACCCAATAATGGTTTGGACAGACTGTACTTGGTTTGGGAGATTTTAAAATAATTAATATTTTTAATGGAGTTCCTAAGTCTAAACTTAGGAAAAATAAAATATTAATGGGTATTAATATAAAACTGGGTTAGAAGGTTCCAAAAGTCATGGATCAAGCCAAATCTAATCTTAGGTGTTGATTAGAGATTTAATCACGGCCATTGGAGGACCAACGAGAAAAGTATAAGAAGAGGCTTGAGGATGAGTTGGAGAACACACTAGAGTGATCAGTGATTCGTTTTGCTGGAGTGGGGTTGCTAAGCAAAGTCGAATCAATGATCACCAGTGAGGGGAAGTGAGTACTGGATAGAGAGGCAAAGACAGTGCCAAGAGACCAACGCAGAGGCAGAGACAGAGCCAAGAGACCAACGCTGAGGCAGAGAACTAGAGCAGGCCACGCAGAGCCCAGAGGGACTGTGTCATCCACGCAAAAGGCAGAGGGAGTGACGCAAAGGGTCCTAGAGGCTGCGCAATGCCTCAGAGGGTTGACGCAGAGCAACAGGAGGCTGACATAGAAACAGAAAGGGCTAGCGCAAAGCTTCAAAGTTGTTGGAGAGGGTTTCGTGGGACAGGTTTTCTGAATACCTGTTTCCAAATAGAGAGGTATTGCTGCCATGTATTTTTCTCTGTCGGGTGAGCCAGTTTGGCACCCAGTTGTACTCAAGGAAATACTGCTTAATAATAAACCCTCAGAATAACTGCACTGATTTTCCCGCATTGGGTTTTTCCAGGGACATTTGTCCAACAATAACGGTGTCACTTGTGTGTTTTTTTTCTTTCAACTGTTGATTTGTAGATGTTGAGACTGTATTGTGTTTATTTCGTTATTTATATGTTTTTAATAACTTGTTCAAATTTAACAAGTAGAAGAAATAAACCAGAAAAATACAGATTAAATTTCTAATGAATAGACTTAGAAATTTCAACACAGGGTAAGTGGTTCAGCCTTCCCCTAGTGGTTTGTTGTGTATAGGGTGGGTGGTTTAGCCTTCCCCTGTGATACCCCGTGGCGACATGTAGGTAGGATTAGTGGTTCATCCTTCTCCTGCTAAGACATCCTACCCATGCAGTCTAGGACTGATGGGAAGTACCTCTCATCTGGCCAATGAATAGGGAAATGAGGATAGGGACCATAGTACTACTGATGGACGCATCGTGTACTACTGTACTCCCTATGCTAGGATGACCATTATTGATCTAGGATCAATTGGAACTGACTTTGGGTCAGTAAGAGTGGTATGCAACACTCTCTTTTGATTAGAACTGACTTTAGGTCAATAGGAATGGTATGAGACACTCTTTTATTTGGGACTGACTTCGAGTCAGTAGAGAATGGTATGATACATTCTCGATCACTTCTTCTTCTTCATAGTTCAGCAAAGCAGAAAAGAGCAGTGCATTGATGGCAGAGATAGTACAAATTGATAGATGGATTAGTAGATGGAGTTCTCCCTAGTTGAGAGGGAGTGTTAAAATTGGCAACTAGGGCCAAACTCGACATGGGTTATCTTATTTATGATCGCTAATATTTTTCTTGGATTCCTCTCTCCGAGAGGTGTAGGATTGATCTAAAAATCATTCGATTCTGACATGTACAAATGAAGTTATGAATTTATTTTGATTATGGACAAATTGTCAAGGTCGGTGAGCAGATTTATGTAGGCTCAAAAGCCCAATAGTCACGTCCTTTCATCCTCAAAGTTTGCTATAAATTCATGATGCCTAAGCCTCATTTGGACATCACTCATTCACTCACATCTCTCTCTCTCCTCATCTGATTGGGTACACATTTCTTGGGTAGCTTTCTCTCCCACATGTGAGAAGGAAAGGAGGATGACTTTCTGTTTTAGGCGTTGACCAGTTTGACCAAATTTAAGAAGTTTTTTTCTTGGGCTGCGTTGACTAGCATTAACCTTCCATGACTGCAGATTTGGGTGACGAATTTATGTCCTAGCATGCCGCAGATATGGGCACAAAAACTGAGGCAAACTGACCTCTGTTTTGACTAGCGTTGACTATACTAGGGCTGGCCGCAGGGTTGATTTTCGTTGACTAGTTTTTACTGGACTTTTTCAACTGTTTTGGGTTGATTATTCTTGTTGTTGGAGGCCGAAGTTGACTGGTTTTGACCAAGCTGAATTGGGGAAGGATTCTGCCCTGTTGACCAGCGTTGACTTTTTTGGCTAGGGCTCTTTTGTTGTTATCATAAATTATCGGATTTGTAAATTGCACTATCTCTCTCTGTTGAACAATTGAAGAATATAAGAAGAATTGATCAAGGAAGACTATCTGACTACATTGTGCAATTTCTGAGCCCAACAGGCTGCCCAGTAGATTTGCGCAATTTCTGGAGGGAAAGCTGGTTCCCCTCCAGGATTTCGTAATTTTCCGAGGGAGTTGATCAGCCAACAACTAGCTCAAGTCCGAAGTGGAAGCCTATGAGGGGAGTGAAGCAAACTAACATGCACAGGTTGGCAAGCTGCTGAAAAACCAATTAATCCTATGTACTTGACAGTGCAAGACATGCTATGAAGATGGTTGGTAGGGAGGCTCCAAAATGAAGCTAAGGGAAAAATTTGGAGGGTGGTTGTACCCTCTGCAACACGTCATCATTAATGCAGCGAAACATAAAGGAACAATAGAAGAAAAACATTCACACATAGAGACACCAGGATTGGTCGAAGATCAGGGAAAACCCACTATGGGGAAAACCTTTTCAAATTCTTCTTCTTATTAGATTTGTCATTGAATGATTCAGCAAAAGAGAGTACAATGATCCATATATTCATCCATACAACTATCCAACAAAAACCAACTAAACAATATCCAAGAGATGAAACCAACCATGCTTATACTCAAAACCCCTAATTTCGAAACCTATAATGAACTGTTACTGTTTGCAGTCAACGTGCGAAAACTTCAAATAACTAAAAAATGAAACCATAGATGTCGGTCGCATGGAGGACATGTTGTGCGTGCGACTGAAAGGATTGTTTCGCACGAATGAACCTAGCAGTGACCGACCGTAGTTGGGATCTCTTTGTGGCATGCTTGCGACTGAGGCCCAAAACCCTAAAACAAAGATGCGAGCTTCAAACCCTGCAATTTCATCTTCATGCGAACCCATTCCTCCATTGATTTGCCTTAGACCTGTGTAAGCCACAAAAAAGAAAGAGAATAGAAGAATGATCCATGATGATGTCCAAATGAGGTTGAGGTCAGTTGTCTTTATAGCCTTCCAAGGGTGTCCAATTTGCTTTAGGGCCGGCCTGATCAAATATGCACATGTCGGCTCATAATTCAAAAATATACTTTCCCATGTCAAATTAGATGATCTTTAGGTCGATTTTGGTCCTCTCAAAAAGAGGAATTAAATCCAATCATCATCTCCATCAAATGAGCTGTCCAAAGTGGAATTAGGACCTAGTTTCCAATTTTAACATAGATAAATAAATAATTTCATGCTAAAAAAAAATGCTACAATTGCTATAAAATTGTTGCTCAAAGTTCAATAATAATGTTGGTTAGATCAACTCTACTGCTAGGTTCCAAATTTGTCCAGCTAGCATAAAGTTGCATTTTGATCCTAAATAAAACCCTTTTGCGCCACAAAACAACTATAATCCTTTTCAATGAAGCCAGATTCTATTTCGTCTTTAGCTTTTGTTATTCCCAAAGGATAACCTAATGAACTCCTACTTCTTATAATCATGATGTTTCTTAGATTACTGCTTGCAATCAAACAATGGATAATATGACACACTCATATGAGCAACTACAAAATTCGAAGTGTTCACAACAGAACATAAGATTTGCAAACATGAAGTGAAAGAGAATGGAAATAAGATAACCACCTGAGAGAATGCAGATAGTCGGACATATCCTGTCTTCATAAGCTGACCATCTTTTGTTTTGTGAGGGATTATGGAACTGGAAACAGGTGAAAGTAAAATGGTCTCCCGTGATAGATTAACCTTCCAAAAAATTATTCCGTCAGGAAAAGTTTATAAAGAGCCCATATATATACCATAAAGAGAAGCCTATTCATATTAACCTTCCAACAAATATTTTGTCAGGAAATATTTATAAGGGCCCATTAATATACCATGAAGAAAAAACGCATAAATAATCCTTAGGGAAAAAGCAAGATTCCTTCAGGCAATATATAGTCATCCTTCTCATGTATTCTGAAGAAGCATTATTGGGCACAGACAACAAGCAAGAAGTATTTTCTGATGCTTTATGTTCTGAGACAAAAATAAGAGGACTTATAATTCAAAAGCATATATTATATTACACACCAAGTCATTAGGAGTTCCAAGTGAGTTATAATTGACTGTGCTATGACCTGTTCTTCTTAGTGCAATCAAAATAGTAAATCGGTAACTTATTTGCATTTAGATAGGGAGGCCCATTTATGACCTTCAGACAATAGCAGTAAATAGATTCGGTTCAGTAGGTAGCATTTGGCAAGTACCCATCATATCAATCCCTATGAACAAAGCAATGAAAAGATCACAATCCTAGGCTTCATATCAAGCAGCACGCACAATATACCTAAAATATTCTCACCATACCGCCTTGGTGGACAACAGGGGCACTAGAAGGGTCTACACAGAGGGAAAGAACTGCAAGAAGGAAGAAATAAGGTCCAGATATACCCCACTCATCTAATTATTACCCACAGGGAAATGGTTTATCTGAATTGAGTAACAAGAACACGATGATGATAACTAAAAAGATAGTGCGTGGTAACCAGAAATACTGGGAATTTGGGGTAGCATGACGATAATTAAAAAGACAATGTGTGGTAACCAGAAATATTGGAAGAACAAGCTCAAGCATGCTTCATGTGCAGATCAAATCACAAAAGAAATTAGCTACAGGAAAGAGCCCACTTGAATTAGTATATGGGATGGATGCCACTGTTCCTATACATTAGAAGATTCTGGTATATCAGTTATTCCAGCACCTCATAACAAATCAATGAGCAGTTTGAGCAAGAGTGAATCAATGGGTGGAGCTCAATAATATATGAAAGAAAGCATTCGATCATCGGGTGGAAAATCAAGAAACTTCAAAGGAACACTTCACAACAAGGCATGTTAAAGGATTCTAAAGAAAGAAGACCTAGTCCTTATGTGGAACAGAAAGAAAGAAATGCAAGGCAAACATGGTAAATTTGATAGCCTATGGTTGGGCCCATACAAGATTGAAGAGGCTGTTGGTTCAAACTCATTTACCTCAGTCATCTGAATGGAGAAAAGCTATCACTGCCTGTGAATGGGCAATTTCTGAAGTTATATTACTCTAATGGCATTTAATGCCATAATAGTATAGAATGAAATATGAATCAGCTCTAACAAACATTAGAATAGGAAGAATAAGCTCCTTTTGTGCACTTGATTATAAGTACTCATTTCATTTCTGGTTCCTTTTAGTATTTTATCTCATGCCTTGTTTTAGAATTGATTTTAATCTGTTAGACTTTATGGACATAATATTGGTTTCATAAGTTTCATCATTATACTCTATCTGGGGTTATGGGATGAAAATATGGACTTATCCTGCCACATTTTCTCACCTTTCATTGGCAAACTTTTTGTAAGTACATGCAGACTCTGGAGTTCTCAAGCACTCTTCATAAAGTGTTTGCCTCCATATGGAGTCAAGTGTTACCCCCTCATGTAGCATGAGGAATGTCTAATTTTAAGACCCTCCTAGAGTAAGTTGTGTTTGGAGAGTGTTTGCTTTTAGGCATGTTAGCCAGCTAGATACATGGGTAACACTAGGAGAAAATTTCCCCTACATTTCAGCTTGCCAGCTAGCAGCACTACCATGATCCACATATAGCCAGCCTCAGATGCCTTTCATCCTTTCTCCAGTCAGTGTATTCATTGATCTAGCCTACTTATCCAATGAAGGTGGGTCATCTATTGTAAGGAACTTTAACGATTGTTGCATTCAATTTCTTTCGTTTAGTGTTTGAGAGACTCTAGTATGGATCACAGGTTGAAATTGGATTATTGACTGCTATCAATTGTGCACTTGTTCCCTTACTTCATCTTAGCGGTTATTATGTCTTCATAGTCTAGTGTGACCTTTATTAGTCTTTCTTTCACTATTTAGGAGGCGCAAAAATTGGAGGCTCTAATGGTGGTAGTGCTCCATGTGCTTCATATGTAACACTTATCATCATTCCCCTATGTCCGTTATCCCATTCTTTTGATTGGTTGTTGCTAGTCGCTCATACTAGTTCCCTGCCGATCTTGCCCTATGAGAAGAAGAGGTTGATGCAGTTGTAAGAAAAGAAAGAGAATAAGCCAAATGTTAAAACGCAAAAGAATGGAAAGGGATGTAAAGCAAGGAAAACCCAATTCTAACTTGAGCTCTACCCCCTCTTGTGAAAATTTCATCTATTGTAACTATAAATGCAATTATGTAGTTTATTTGCTATGGCAAACAATGAATAAAATCACAACTGCAATTTTCAACATAAAAATATTGTCGAAAACAAAATACCGGAAACTGAGAAATTCTAGCACACACGCAAGAATTTTGACACCATTATTTTTGGACAATTGTCCCTGAAAAACCCAACTTGGGAAAACCGGTGTAGCAGATGAGGGTTTTATTATTATTCTTCAGTAGAAAATCTGAGTACAATAATTTGGATGCCAAACTAGCAATCCAATTTGAGAGAATCACTGGCAAAATTATTCTGAGTATTTTTCCTCACCCCACAGCTAATATCAGATCCCGAGACTGACCCCTCAGCTATTCGTACTGCTTTCTGCGTCAACCTCTGTGCAAGCCTTGTTACTACTACCATTGGAAACTTTTGATATTTACAGCTCTCCTCCATGGCTATGGAACCGATTCAATGGTCCTAATCAAAATCCCGACCACCAGCTACTAAATCGACTACTCCTCCAGATAGATCTAACTGCTTTGCCATTGCTGCCTACGCAGTCCCTTTGGGCAAACTCACACTCCCTCAATCTGACTCTTCTGATACTGAGAACCTCCACCCGAATATTGCTTTGTGTTGAAATTTCTAAGTATTACCCGTTAGAAATTTTATTTGTATTCTTTGGTTTATTTTGCCTACTTGTTTAATTACTAACAAGTTATTTAACCATATAAACACTGAAATGAACACAATACAGTCCCAACCATCTACAAATCAACAACTGAAAGAAATATACAGACACACAAGTGACGCCGTTATTTTTGGACAATTGTCCCCAAAAAAAGCCAACTTGGGAAAACCAGTGCATCAATTCTGAGGGTTATATTATTATGCAGAGTTTCTGAGTACAGCTGGGTGCCAAACTGGCTCACCTAATAGAGAAAATAATCTTGCAGTAATAGCTCTCTATTCGGAAGCAGATATTCTGAAAGTCTGCCCCACGAAACCCTCTCCAGCACAATCTGAAGCTCTACGTCAGCCCTCCTGGCCTCTGAGTCAGCCTGAAACCCTCTAAGGCTCTATGCAGTCTCTCTGGCCCTGTGCGTCACTCCTGTAGCCTCTGTGTGGATAATGCAAGCCCTTCTGGCCTCTGCGCAATCTTGCATGGCTCCCTCTAGCTCTACATCTGCCTCTGCGTTGGTCTTCCAGCACTATCTCTGCCTCTCTACCTTGTACTCACTGCCTCTCGCTGCAACTCTGATCACTGATTCAATTTCTCTTAGCAAACCCCGCTCTAGAAAATCGAATGACTGATCACTCTAGTGTCTTCTCTAACTGACCCTCAAGCCTCTTCTTGTACTTTTCCTGTTGGTCCTTCAACGGCCGAGATTACATCTCTAATCAAGGCCTAAGATTAGATTTGGCTTGATCCATGTCATTTAGAACCTTCTAACCCAGTTTTACATTAATACCCATTAATATTTTTGTTTTCCTAAGTTTAAACTTACAAACCCATTAAAAATACTAATTATTTTAATATCTCCTTAAGCTGGTAGAATCTGCCCAAACCATTTCCGAGTCTTGGAAATCTCACGTGCTTTAGCCTCTCCACCAATTTTCATGGCTAGAGCACATCCGATGCTACCCCAAATCAACACTTCACTCTGCCACTTGCTACTCGATCTCCCACTCAATTCTACCTGCTGAATTACTCTGCTACTGGTCGATCTGCCTAGATCACTAAATGTCTACTCTCGTGTATCTTCTCCAAGTGCCCGTCGACTTCTTCTAATCCTCTCTTGAGAATCCAACGACCAAGATTAAAACTAATCAAGGGCTAGGATCATTTTGAAGTCGATCTGTGTGAGTTTCTAGACTATTTTCAACTTGACTTAATTAATTCTAATTAATTAACCAATTCCCTAAGTTTAGACTTGGGAAATTGATGTAGGGTAACCCCGCCAAACCCAGAATCTACAAATTTGCAATGCATATAAAATTTCATCTCAGCTTTTGCCCAAATCAAAACCTCAATACCTGACAAATTCACAGACTACCACTTGCATCGATACCCAACACTTTATCACCGATTCAATAACCTCCCTTTATATTAGATCGGAACCTACTTCAATGTCATTTGAACCCAAATACCATTTCACACGATCATATCCACACATCGACCATTACAATCACCTTCAGTGGTCACTCTCTGACTCTGCACAGAAACAGAGTTCTGCAACTTCATCAATTGAATGGGAATGGTCTTCGTTCAACGTAATACCCTGACAAAGAAGCTCCTCATCCAAAGTTGTATTCACAAGATGCATCACTCGCTGCTTGTAAGAACGACATTGTTCTACAAGATCTATTATCACTTCCTGCTTTATGCCCTCCTTACTGTGAGGATCCAAAGCATTTAGCATCTACGTTAACACATCAATAATATCATGAGCATTCTGAATATCCGTCAAGCTAAGACCAGGAAGATCAGATGCCAAGGATGCCTCAATCGCTTCATTTTCATAGCCTGGAGATCCATAGGTTTGAGACGGGTAAGTCATTGGTTGTGTCTGCGGAGGTGTGAATATTGATCAATAATTGAAAATGGCTATTTGCAACCACACATTGTCGATTTCCACCTGGATCTGATTGACTGATCTGACTCAACTTGCAATTTTAATATGACACAGGAATTTGGGCATTTACATCGTTCCTGATGTGATAACTATCCGAAGACACCTAATCACAATTCTTTTGAATGCCGCAATTATAGACCATTACTACAGCTCCGAGCCAATGCAAATATGAAACACCTTCTGATCTGATCTAATCGGCGATCCACAGTTCCGATATTATGTTATCGGATCTGATATCACATTAACCATTCTTTATGACACTTTGCATCCACCGATATGCTACTGATCAGAAATTGCCAAATCTTAATGGTTAACAACCCCTCTTCCTGTATGTGCTCTGATATTACTCTGGATCCAATTTCACTTCAACCAACTTTACAGCTTTTCGCATCCATTTCCTAGTGTCATACGTTGTGATATGAACCCTCTCCGGTCCAACACGAAGGCTATACACAGACCCGATAAATCGATTGACATAAAATTTAATTTCGTTTAATGTTTCCAACAGATGATTACACCAAATCATATATTAAATGACTTTTGCAAATCGCCAATTCCCACTATGCCGAGTTTGACTTAATAATGAGATTCTTTACGATTTGAAATAAGAACACACACAGGCCGCTATCATTTCATTTTTTTTTACAATAAAAACACTGATATTCAAGTTCATGCTCATCAGAAAATGATACACACACAACACAAATTCTATTCATAGAAAATAGCAACACAGGGTCCTGTCTCAGGTCTCATTCACAATAATTGACCTATGTTAGCATACAAACAACAATTGCATTCAATGAATGGAACAGAGTATCGGCTCTTGCCCAATTACACAAAGACTGATCACTATTTTTTTTTACACACACACCTCGCTACTAATTTGAGCTTCCACTCCACACAAAATCCACCTAACTATCTCTCCTTCTCTCTTAAAAAAACCCTAAGCTCTAGCCTCATCACATTTTTATGATGAGCTTATTTTCTAATAATAGCGAACGGGATCTCCTGTTTTTCCGAAAGATCATAACAGCAAATTTCTTATCTTATCACTCTCGATCACATTTGCTTAACAACCTTATCTCTATTCCAAAATAAGGCAATCTCACACTTATTACAATAACAAACTAATTGAGAAGTTTATTCTTCCTAGTAATCCCGAATTTGGCAAACCCGTCAATGAATTTTACTGTGATTAGCCACAACATGTGGACAATCCTCCACATTGCTGGCTAATTCCGATGCTCCTGCATCAGAAATATTTAAAAACTGGTTAATAATCTAATTAAGCCATCTCTAGGTGGAATTTCCAGACATGATTTCTGGGTTTTGGAAATCTCATGTATTTTAGCCTCTCCACCAAATTTCGTGGCTAGAACACATTCGATACTACAAAAACTAACACTCTCTCTTAGCGAGGACTTTGTTCTCTCTAGTGTTGCACATTCTGCCACAACACCTTGTATCGGCATCACCTACTGCCACACTATTGATGTCTGGCCACACTGCCCACCAACCATTGCGCAACTCTAATGCTGCATTTGTGTTGCTGCTGACACTACCATACTGCTGCCAACACTGCATTTGCACTACAAACTCCTTCTCATCTGTTGTTGCTCCAATTGCAACTACTGCAACTGAGAAGCATCCAAAATAATCTGTCCCTACTGCTAAAATGGGTTCTCCACCATACCCATATGTTCTTTGAAATAGACGAAGTTAGCTCTCTCTGGAGCTTTTGCGAGTATATCTGCAACCTGCTCTTCTATGGGAACATATTGTAGTTGCACTGCACCATGTTGTACACAATCTCTGATGAAAAGACATCGAATATCTATATGCTTCGACCTATCATTAAACACTAGATTCTCAGAGAGCTTGATGCAACTTTGATTATCATAGTAGACATTGGTCGCCTCCATCCTTTGCCTGAACAAGATTACTAGCAGCTTCCGAAGCCATATAGCTTCACATGTAGTTGTGCTTGTTTCCATGCTTCTGCAGAGCTTAATGCTACTGACTTCTGCTTCCTACTACACCACGAAACCATCCCTGATCTAACACTGAAGCAATACCCAAAAGTACTTTCCCGGTCTACTAAATTGCCTATCCAATCTGCATCTGTGAACCCACATAATCTAATGTCATTCGCTTGGGTATATCTAAGCCCATACTCGACTGTGTTGCGCACATACCTTAGAATATGCCTCGTTGTTGCCCAATGTACCCTCTTCAGCTCTACCATAAACTAACTAAGGGTATTGACTGCGAAGAAAATATCTGGCCTAGTGTTGACCAAATACATGAGAGACCCAATAAGCTGTCTATACAAGGTGAGGTCGACATCCTTGTCATCTGATGCATCTATCTTCTTCCATTTGGTGATCATGGGAGTAGACATGGGTCTACAATCCTACATTCTGAACCTCTTCAGAATATCTTGTGTATCTTCCCTGCCCAAGGAAGATCTCCCCATCCTTCTGCCACACTTCCAATCGTAGGAAATAATGCATTAACCCCAAATCCTTCATATCAAACTCTGCTGCTAGGTTCCTCTTGTAGTCCTCTATGAGCCCTAATGATCTTGTCAAGAAGAGATCATCCACATATAATACTAGGATGAGTGGCTCACCGTCTACCATCAAATAGTAAAGGTTGGAATCTACGTCACTCTTGAAAAATCCCATCTGCTACAAGTAGTTGTCAATCTGAGTCTATATAGACTTTTCTTCAGTCTGCACACAAGAGTGCGCCTCTCATGAGTTTCGAAACCCTCTAGTTGTTCTATGTACACTTCTTCCTTTAACACCCCATTCAAGAATGTTGTCTTGACGTCCATATGGTGAATTTTCCATCCCATTTGATCTGCTATGGATATAACTGACCAGATAGAAGTGTTTCTGGAAACAGAGGCGAAGGTCTCCTCATAATCTATCCCTTCTTTCTATGGATACCCCTTTGCGATGAACCTAGCCTTGTACTTTTCCACACTGCCATCTGCAACATACTTGATCTTGTCGATCCATCTAGAACCTCCAACTGACCTATCTTTAGGCCTTGGCACTACCTCCCAAACATCATTCGTCATGATACAACTATACTCTTCTACCATGGCATCTACCCACACCTGATGTTGTGAGGCCTCCTAAAAGCTAAAAGGTTCTATAACATGAGCCACTAATGCTTGGTACCTATCAAGTTGTCTGTCTTATCTCTTGTTCGTCCTAGGAGTTCAAATAAACTCCTTCGCATCTCTCAATGTCTGACGAACCTCTCTGCTGGCTCGACCACTAGTGGGACGTTCAACTCCGTTTGCTGTGAACTCCCTAGATATCCTTCACCTGAGGAAATACTGGTACTAGTCACTATACTCGATCCCTATGATTGTCCTACTATAGATCACACTAGCTGCCCCTGTGGCTGGACCAAAGGGGGTTTTGCTGACTAATTATGATCACCTACAGGCATCTCATGAGATCTCCTGAAAGCTCAGTCCTCCATGAACTCCACGTCTTGTCTCACCACAATCTTCCTACTACTAGGAATGTAGATCATGTATTCCTTTGAGGTTTCACTATCCCCAACGAGAAACCCCTTCTCTGCAATCTGATCCAATTTGGTATGCTTTTCATCTGGCTTGTGGGAATAAGCAACATTGCCAAAGATCCCGAAATGACTAACTTATGGCTTCTTCCCTGTGAAGACCCCTTCTGGCATTTTGTTCCCCAATGCTCTATGAGGAGTCCTGTTTTGAATATACATTGTCGTGTTACACGCCTCTACCCATAAAAACCTGGGTAAATCCTGGTCATACAACATAGCTTTTGAAGCCCCAACTATGGTTATGTTTTTCTACTCTGCTAACCCATTTTGTTGTGGATTATATGGAGTTATCCATTCTCTTCTTGATGCCTTCCTTCGCACAAAAATCTCTGAAGTCTTTATCAATATATTCTCCACCATTATTTGAGCGAAGCACCTTGATCTTCTTCTCTGACGCATTCTCCACGAGAGCCTTAAACTCCCTGAAACGATCGAAGACCTCATCTTTGGTCTTCAAGAAGTAGATCCAGGTTTTCTTGGAATGGTCATCAATAAAGGTGACGAAGTATTTGCCACCACTGAGAGCTCTAGAAGACATCGGACCACAAATATCTGAATGTATAAGTCCTAATATGCCATCTCCTCTGTTGTCACTTCTTGGGAATGTTGCCTGAGCATACTTCCCAAGTACGCATCCTCTACATACATCATCGTGTTCTGTGCTAAGTTTTGTAACCCTTGCTACTGTTTCTCTGAGCATATTAGTGCTCCACGGTGTAGATGTCCCATTCTTCTATGCCAAAACTCATTCATTTCCTTCCCACTGCTACTGTCACTACTTATTAGTGCCATTGGAGAGTTGAGTTGCAACCTGTACAATCTGTTGCTTCAAACTCCAACCTGTCTTACCCTCTTCCAGCTTGAGTGTTTGACAAACACTTTCTTTCTTACAAAGTGGATATCATATCCCTTATCCTGTAACTGGGATACTGAAATCAAGTTCATACCCAATCTTGGCACATGTAATACATCTATAGCGCTGGTGTTTGCCCCTGACTCCCTCTGAAAATTGATGATACCTCTCCTTACTGAAGTACACTTTGTTTTGTTTCCCATCGTAATCTAGAAGTCCATCTGCTCATCATTGTAGCTAGAGAAATATTCTCTAGCCTCTGTCATAAGAGCTGATGATCCACTGTCTATATACCAGACACCCTGTGAAGTTGATCCTGACAAGCAAGCAAATTCGTCTTCCAACCTGGAAGACAAATTTGAAGCCTCCTCAATGTCAATTCTGTCCATGGTCATACTGAAGAATTAAGAATGTGTTATTCCTCTTTCCACCTGACGTTGATTCTGCAACTCCAAACTGTTGCAAAACCCTTTGTGTCCAACCAGAAATTTGCTCAGTGAAAATCTGAGCTACTACTGCTCCCTTTGACTGTTGGAATCACCGTCCTAGGCAAATCGAATTTTCCTGCCAATCCTACAATGAAAAATCTAACTCTTGTCCTAGCAATTCAAACTGCTTATCCTAGGCTCTCACAGTGTCTTTTGGAATTTTGATCAGTTGCTACCTCTGAACAAGGAAATTCCTTTCTCCACTACTAAGCTTCCTAGCTAATAACCTGGCTCTGATACATTGTGAAAATTTCATCTATTGCAGTAACTAGAAATTATTCTCCTAACTGTAAATTTAATTTTGTGATTTATTTGCTACAACAAACAATGAATAAAAGAACAACTGCAATTTTCATCATAAAAATACTGCGGAAAACAAAATACTGGAAACTAAGAAATTCTAGCACACACACAAGAATTTTGACACCATTAGTTTTGGACAATTGTCCCCGGAAAAACCCAACTTGGGAAAACCGATGCAGCAGATGAGGGCTTTATTATTATTCTTCAGCAACAAATCTGAGTAGAATAATTTGGATGCCAAACTAGCAATCCAATCTGAGAGAATCACCGGAAAAATTATTCCAAGGATTTTTCCTCACCCCACAGTTGATTTCAGTTCCCGAGACTGGCCCCTCAGCAATTCATACTACTTTCTACGGCAACCTTTGTGCAGGACTTGTTGCTGCTGCCACTTGTAATTTCTGAAATTTACAGCTCTCCTTCTATCTGGCTCTAGAACTAATTCACTAGTCTTGATCAAAATCCTAGCCACCAGCTACTAAATCGACTATTCCTCCAGCTAGATCGAAATGCTCTGAAGCTACTACCTATGCAGTCCTTGCGCAGTCCCTCTAGGCAAACTTGCACTCCCTTAATTGGACTCTTCCGATACTGAGAACCTCCACTAGAATACTGCTTCACTCTTCTATCACCTGCTACTCGATCTCTGGCTTGAATCCTCCTATTGAATTACTTTGCTACTGGGAATCAATCTATGTAGATCACGGAGTGTCTGCTTTGGTGTATCTTCTCCAAGTGCCCATCGATTTCTTCTTATAGTCCTTTGTTGGGACTCCAACGGCCAAGATTAAAACTTAATCAAGGGCTAGGATCATCTTGAAGTCGATCTGTGTGAGTTTCTAGACTATTTTCACGTTGACTTAATTAATTCTGATTAATTAACCATATTCCCTAAGCTTAGACTTAGGAAATATTTAAAAACTGATTAATAATCTAATTAAGCCATCTCTAGGTGGAATTTCCAGTAATGATTTATGGGTTTTGGAGATCTCATGTATTCTATCCTCTCCACCAAATTTCGTAGCTAGAACACATCCGATGCTACAAAAACCAACACCTCTTATATAGCCACTCATCCCTGACAGTATCCATCAATATCATGCCTAGGAAAGTAAAAGGAACTCTCTACAAACATCTTGAACCTAATGAAGTGATAAACTATCCATCATTAGAAGGGGATTGTATGATCATTATCACTTGATAAATCCATGAAGGTTGTTAAGCAAGCCGTATCAAAGCGAGAAAAAAAAAAGGCAAATTTGGGAGCTTGGAAAAACAAAGGTGAGGGAAGGTAACTGAAGCAACTAACCACTCCCTCTACAAAGGCACGAATGAACAATGGTTTGCATAACCTAGTATAAGATTATTACATCTTTCATGAAAAAAACCCAAGTCATAACACCTTTAACTGTTGGCATTATGTTTCTGGTATGGTTATATGTTACAGATGTTGTACTTGATGGCAACACCCATGGCATGGCTCTCAATATGATGAGAATTAAGAAGTACGCAGGAGAACAGTTCAGAAGATGTGCACCCGCAGGTACGCCGTGCAGGGACCGCGTCCAGACATGCAGGTTACCCATTCATGAGGTGCGTACCCCCAGTGCACACACTTCAAGGCAGTAAAGCGCGCACACGTGGGGTTCCTTATGTTTAACACTTGGTATTTAGCCGACGGTATTGTGTTATCATGGTTTTGGCCCGTGGTATTGTTTTATTTTATTATTATTATTGAGCCCCTTGATCCTTGATTTGAGGAAGAGCTTGCCTATATAAAGCAAAGGAGATCATTTGGCTTAGGTATGCTTTTGGGTTGAATATCTTAAGATTTGAAATATTGGGTTCTCGGTTTAAAAAGCTTGATCTATAAAAGAGAAGTTAAAAGCGAATCTGTGAAGGGTGATCTCTTGAGCGCAAGATCAGATCTGAGCATCTGACTGTATTTCAGCCCTAATTAGAGGTACGCAGAGGTGACGAAGGTGCAGTGCGTGGGGCACGCAGAGCAGAAGAAGGATAAGTGCGTGGGTACGCAGGGGCGACAAAGGCGCAGTGCGTGGGTACGCAGAGGCGACGAAAGTGCAGTGCGTGGGTACGCAGAGCAGCAGTGGTTCAAGTGCGTACGCACAGTAAACGTACGCGACGCGATAGTATTCCTGGGTGCGTGCCTACTGTGGCAGTACGTGGCACGATAGTGCATTTGGGTGCATACTGTACGCAGCTCAGTAGAAGAATCAGTGCGTGGTCACGCAGTGCAGCAGAAGGAGCTTTGTGGGTATACGCAGAGAAGCAGAGGGTGAAGTGCGTAGCGACGTAGGTTGGTGAAAGGAAAACTGCGTATCTGTCTTAAGATCTTCTGTTGACTGAATTTTTCTGTTGATAAGGTGTTCTGGGTTTAGTTCTGTTATTTTTGATCTGGTTACTACAGCTGACTGTGTAATTTACATGTACTTGATGATCATTTGATGTATATGGATCCAGTTTGAAA